>PVJH01015364.1:0-53844 GCA_004026705.1 Nesogale talazaci
GCAAGTCTGGCTTCAGAGGCCAGGGCTGTTTACAGTTACAAAGGCACAAAGGCGACAAACTACAAACCCCAGGCAACAAACTGCAACAGAGTTCAGGCATATTCGGCCTGTATCCAAGTCAAGCATGTCTGGGCCGGAGGGCTCCTGACAGGTCCCCCTTTTTAATTTTTTCAAGTAATGTCCTCCCGGGAACTCCGCCAGAGAGGGGATTCTGCTATGGCACCCTGTGTTCGGGTTTCTGAGACTCTAAATCCAGCTGCTCCGTGGGAGAAAGCAGACTTTCTACTCCTTTATAGAGTGACGGGCTCAGAGACACACAGGCGCAGTTTTGCCTTGTCCTACAGGGCTGTTAAGAGTTGGCATCAGCTCAAGGGCTCAAAATGAGAAATCTTTGCAGGAGCAGCCGACTAGTCAGTCCATCTTAGTCCCTCAGAGCTGCTACCTGGTGTTAGCAGCCCCACCTGTTTTCTCTCTCTCTCTCCCCCACTCTTCCTCTTCCTCTCCCTCTCAGAAACAGGAAAGCAATTTGAACTAGAAAAGTAGAACAATAAAAATGTCCAATGACTCAACAGCAGTTGTTCGCATGTGTGCTTATTAGTGGATGAATGGAAACATCAAATTAGATTTTGAAGGCCCTGGGAGACATTGGAAATAATCATGGAACAGTTTTATTTTAAAACAATGCTGCTGACAAGATGCCAGACACTAGATTCTTGGCAACTAATTTAGCAAGATGAAACATTTTATTTTACTTATTTATTAAATTTTTCTTAACTATCCAAGAAGCTTAATATGCTGCAATACAATAATTACCTTGAAAAGCTGATGAAATAGATGCCAATGTTAGCGAGATCTCCCTCACAAGTCCACTAGCTCCATACTCCATGCTTTAAAATCAAACCCCCAAATCAGAAAGGACAGGGAAGTCCTTTCCAGCTTGGATTTCAGTGAGGGACCCTTTCCCCATCACCAGAATAGTTTCCTCGAGGGACAAATGGTTTCTTTTCTCTCTCTCTTTTTTAGAATGACTTTTTTGTTTGTTTGTTTTTGGCTTTTTTTTGGGGGGGGGGCATCACTGCTCTCAGGTGGTGGGAGCAAGAGGCCCAGCCGCAGTGCTGGAATTGAACCTCCATCCCAGTGGACCCCAGTCCCGCGCACAACCACTACGCCACCGGGGCTCAGTCCCGAATGGTTTATTTTCTTACGTTGCTTAAGTCTCCCTCAGGCTAAAACATTTTACTTATTGACTTGAAAAAGGCATGAGAGGACACATCGCCCAACCCAACAGCAACAGCAAATCATATTCACGGCCACCCAGGCCGTTCTGGCTGCTCAAGACCATCCCAGACACACAGAGGAGAACGGCCCCTGCGCGAGTTCTTAAACTCTTTATAGGAGTAGGCACCTATAGGTCTCCAAACTCCTTGTCGGGAATTTGTGAGCAAAACCTTTTGACGACCAAAGCCCCAAATCTCTCCCAAAGTGAAGTGACAGGAATTGCTGGGGCACAAAGTCGAGACCTGGGACCACAAGGGCTGGAGAGAAAAGGAGGCCCGGATATTTGCCTCAGAGGGAGGATGCTGCCCCGTCCCATCTCCACCAGGCCCAAACACGGACCTGAACAGCAAGTGTAGTCGTGTGGCGGAGAGTCTGCCAGCATCCGCTCATCCCCCGAGTCGTTCTCAATCACCATCGCAGTCAGCGGGGTCACGATGTGATGTTCCAGAGACATCTGCAGGATGGTCCTTGTGATTTTCCTCTTGGCTGCAGCAGTCGGAGCCAGGCTCCTGTTATTGGGAAATACACACATCCTAGGTCGCCATGTCAGCCAGGATCCTGGTGAGCTACAGTGAGCAACGGATTGGCCTCCTGAAGCTGAGAATAACTATTTCATCCAGAGATGAGTTCCCAGGCGATTGCTGTTGTTGCTTTTAAATCAATATTTCACATTCACAGTGATTGGCTACATGACTTTAAAAGATATTCAGCAGGCTTCGGTGAGAGGAGTTTCTGTGAAATAGCTCTCATTTGAACCCACAGTCTATCCCTGGTTAAGGCTTTCTTTGCAGTGGCATGGCTTTCCTCTGTGCGTGAAACTCGACGGCCAGATTCCCCCACTCGCTTTAGTCTGCACGATCCTCTCCATCTTCCTGAGAAGCAGATTTACTGCCATAGAATGGGGGGTGGGTGGGTGTGGAGCAATGACTATGTTTTACATCAAACTAGCCAGGTAATTCTGATGCAAGGTTCTAAGAACATTCATGACTCTAGCATACCATTCTAGTACTGAGAGGTTTAAAGGCAACTCAGCTGAGAAGCCAGAGATGAAAGAGCTGCCCTTTTGTGACCATTCTAATTGTAGAGTTCTCTGTCTTCAAGAGCCAACATATTTGTTTGTTTGCTTGTTTGGGGTTTTTTTTTTGTTTGCATCACTGCCCTCTGGTGGGAGTGGGAGGCCTAGCCTTGCTCCTGGAGAGCTGCTGCTGGATTTGAACTGCCAAGCCAGTGGGCTGCAGTCCTGCACTCAACTACTACGCCACCGGGGCTCAGCCCAAGAGTCAACATCTATTTGCTCCTGGCAAATATGGAGCATGGAGGCAAGGCTCAGACAGCTTATTGAGCAAAAGAAGCCAGCATGGGTGCAAATTGTATGATGGTTCGAAGTTCAGTAGCTGTTGAGGATGGATATTGAAAATGTGGTTTCCACGCTGGGGAGAAGGGCTGGGTATGAGTGACAAGGAGCCACAAATAGTGATGGAAGTGCTCCGTATGAGGATCTGGGGGATGATTGCATGGGAGATTCTCTCTCTCTCTCAGTACCCCTGTAGCCATAATTCCCATTCACCCATCCTCAGCTTCTGGTAGCCATGAATAAGCTTTTATCTTTCCATACTTACCTCTTCTCCATATTTCATGTTAGTGGGATTGTACAGTATTTCCCCTTTTGTTTGCCTCTTTTCTTGGTTGCAAACCCTTATTGAGTGTTACTCCTCATTTTCTTTTTTTCTTCTAATTTTTTAAGTAAAAATTTCCCTTTTGCAAACCCCTCATGTGTGGGCTCTTACCGTTCAGCCAGAAGTTGATTGATTGTCAGATAGGCCCACAACTTCTTGGTGAAATTAGGGTCTGCATGCTTGTCTTTTGATAGGAAGTCCTCCAAGTCATCCATTTGGGCCAGGGTTTCCAGTACCAGGTCTGTGCTGGCCTATGGTATAGGTTGAGTTGGAAGACAACAAGGGAGAATTATAGTTAAGAGCCAAATCATCTTGATTTTTATTACTTTTATGTACAGTTATATTGGTACACAATCCACATATCATAAGATTCAATAGTTCAATCATATAAAAAAAGAATTGTACAGCCATCATCCCCATCAATTTTAGAGCATTTTGTAACCCCCCCTCCTTGGATAAATTACTTCTAAATTGAGTTGTGAAATCACAACCAATTTTAGTGCTGCCCCCTTATCATTTGCTCCTCCAACCCCCTTTCCCTCCTTATCTTCCACCCTCAACCCCTTCCATCCTCAACCCTCAACCAGCCTTGCTCCTGGAGAGCTGTTGCTGGATTTGAACCGCCAACCCTGTGTGCTGCAGTCCTGCACACAACCACTGCACCACCAGGGCTTAGCCCTAGCATCAGTTCTTATCTCTATGCATCTACTCCTCTGTGCTGCAAAAACTGGAAAGCCCAACAGAGACAGTAAAAAACAGAAACAAAGTAAAGTAAAAAGGATAAAATAATGCTACTAATATAGAGATAAAAGCACAAGTAATGAGTACAAAAGAAAAGATCACCAGTATTTAAAATAGCATCAGTATTTCAAAGGCCAGGGAAGAAATTTTTGTCATGGACCAAGCAAGAAATACTAGCACAGAAAAAGAAAGAAAGAAAGAAATCCTTGCACGCAAGCCCATTTTCTTTTTTTCAGGATCCATTATGAGCGAAGCAGATATTGCATTTTTCACTTTAAAAGTAAAAAAAACTCCCCGCCCTTGAGGCGATGCCTACTCAGAGCAACTCGAGGACAGATTAGAAATGTCCGTGTGTGTTTCCAAGACTGTGATTTTTTATGGGAGTAGAAAGTCTTGGAGTAGCTGGTGGTTTGGATCCGCCAACCTTGCAGTCAGCAGCCCAACACACAACCACTCTGCCACCAGAGCTCCTCATGCACTGTAAGCGGAGCACAAATAGACGAGTGATAAAATGTCTATTGAGAAAGTAAATACCTACATACCTCCAGATTTGGGATTGGGTTTGGAATAAAAAGGGTACAGATTTACAGCATAGTTGGGAAGATACCATACATATTCCCCCGCCTTCTCCTTCACTTAGGGCTTTTACTGTACACACATGATTATTGGAATAGAGATGGTTAATTTGTTGTATCTGAATGAAACTAGAACAAAACAAAACACAACAACTCACTGCCATCCTATAAGATTGGGTGGGAACTGCCACTCTTTAGGGGAGTAAAAAGTCTCATCCTTCTTTTGCTGAGTGGATGATGGTTTTGAACTGTTGGCCTTGCAGTTAGCAGCCCGACTCGTAACAACTCCAAAGGACCAGTTAGTAATTTTAGAGTGAACAGATCAACAGACTTACTGAGGTTGCAGTGATGATGCTCTGTACTGGCTTCAAATTGGTTGGGTCAACCTTTCCTGCTACCACAATCTCTGAGCCTCCAAAATAGTTGTGGAAACTGTTTTGGGTGACATCCATTGCTGGCTGAAGATAGTTGAACTGAACGTTCCGGAGCAATGGAGTGGACACCTGGTTGTAGAATTTCTAAAATTCATAAAAATTGGGAAGATCATTATTTTCATATCCCGCCCTAGGCCTAAAGCACTCTTCTCTGAAATTCTTCAAATGCTTAGCAAATATTCCCACAAGATCTCTGTGAAAAAGCGAAGGGACTAGGAAAGGTTTTCATAATGATCCAAGGAAAACATTGAGGTCTGTAAGAGATAAAAACTGTTGAGAGATTTGATAAGGATCCATCATTAAAAACATTTTTTTCCCTTTTTATGATCAACATGAAAAACTCATGCTCACTCATTAAAACCTTATTTCTTCCCTATCCCTAAGTTTAAACATGGTGCCTGGTCAGCCAACAAGCTCAGAGAGGATGGATCTTCTGCCTTTTTGTCATTATCTACACTCAAGGAAACTTCAAGGTCACAACTTGACCTGCCTCTGAACAACATTGTATTAATGAAAGCCAAGTACTTTGAAGGGGAAATAGGTGGCCATGGTGACCAAGAAGGACTAGGTACTTAGCAGGGCTTGGAGAGCTTTCGACTGTGATAATGGCCTGAGTAGCTCGGGGTACAGATATGAATATCCACTGACCTACTCTTTCACAGATGACTGCAAATGCAGAAATACAGGTAGGAGAGAGCATACGAGAGAAAATCTGAATAGCTTCCCCTGATTCTTTTGACTAACTATAATTAAGACTGATAACAATTTGGAGTCAGAATTGGCCATCTTTCCTTATGCATTAGATATTACTGTTGGAAGATGTGGAGTAAAGGGGGGAAATGTTACCTTGAGCTGGGATGAAGTGTCCTGGTTCCCATATATCCTTTGAGCAATCCCACGGTTTTCATTGGAGAGTCTCTTCAAAAAATCATAGTCAACATCGAATCCAATCCCCAAGCTGAACAAGGAGATATTGTCTCGTATGCTCTGCTTCACATTTTTCTGAATTTTGGACAACTTAAGTTCTCCTAAGTTTCATTATAACACAAAAGAATGAGGGGGCAATGTTATCATGTTTGTGAAAAATCCATTTGGGAAGTTTAGGCAAAATTTGTCATAAGAAGAAGGTTATTACTCTTTGACTTACTCATTTAGCTTGTAGATGAATGTACACAGAAATGCAACATGCGTGCTGGTATATAGCAGCATTATTGGGAATAGCAACATATGGAAACAAATGTACACAATGAGGGGGGCTACTCAAATGACAGTGAAATGTTGTGTAGCCACTGAACAGAACCAGGCAACAGTTTGTGTACTTACATTAAGTGTTAGGATACATTTTAAATGTGAAGAAACTAGATATAGATCAGTGTTTGTAGGATGGTATCTATCTACCTATCTATCTATCTATCCTCCAAAAAGATCATGGGAAAATTCCATTATCTTTTAATTCCATTTATTTATGAAATTTTTGAAGGCTTGTCACTCGAAAGCGGAAATGATACTTGCCTACTGTTGGATCACCATCAGAAACCAAAATGATCAGAGAGACGGCGTTGGGGTCCAACATTCCCAAGTTATTGGCTTCATTCAGAATAAAGATTGCACGAAGAAGGGCTTCATTGATATTTGTGCCTGTTAAAGTAAATATAATGTTCAGATGCTTACTCGCTTTTCAGAGAAGTACCACATTTGGGTCCATGATCATTTCTCTGCCGGTTATTCATGTGAAAGCTATTCACTTTCAAATTTATGTATTTGCTTTACAAGGGAACAAAAGTCGATGCCAATCAAAATCCCACAAGGCACTTTTCCTCGTGCAGCCTGTGTTTCCTACCACTTCTGTTTTCTAATATACATTAGAATACATAAGCCTGTATCCTAATGAGGTACATTTGATTTTACAATAGGAAAGAAATTGAGAAAGAACATGACCTAGGAAAAAAAGGGAAAACCCATACCACAATGAAAATAGAAACATTCATACCCAATGAATGATATAATAAGAATATACCTCATATAAGTTTCCATACATATACTTTTCTTTTCTTTTTTTGGGGGGGGGCATCACTGCCCTCTGGTGGTCGTTGGCGCTACCCAGTGCTACTCCTGAGAGCCACCTCTGGATTTGAACCGCCAAGCCCACGGGCCGCAGTCCCGCACTCAACCACTTACACCACCAGGGTTCAGCCCATACTTTTCTTTTTTTGTTGTTCATTGGCATTTTCTTTTCTTTTTGTCAATGATTTTATTGGAGGTTCTTACAGCTCTTATAACATTCAATACAACATTTGTATTAAGCATATTTGTACACATGTTGCCATATTCATTTCCAAATATTTTCTACTTGAGCCCTTGGTATAAGTTCTTCTTTCCCCCTCCTTTTTTTTTTTTTAAGTCCTTTATTGGGGGCTCATATAGCTCCTATCACGATCCATACATACATCAATTGTATGCAGGCCACATTTGCACACTTGTTGCCATCATCACTCTCAAAGCATCCTCTCTCCACTTAGAACCCCAGTACCAGTTCCCCACATTTCCCTTCCTTCCCCCCCCCCTCCCCCATGAGCCCTTAATAATTTACAAATTGCTATTACTTTTTCATATCATACACTGTCCAAGAAATAAACTTTTCAAAGTTTTCCATTCACTTATGGGAAAGTTCTCTCCACTGTAGCATAAGTAGGGGGAAATCAGTGTGGTTCAATAGAAACAGGACAATAAATGGTTCACTTTGGTTCACTTGTCTGTCAAGAAAGATAATCACACTGACCCATAGTCAGTTGAAAAACCCAACACGCAAATTAAAATATATTCATTTATTATGTCATTCTAAAACTGGCAGAGCTGTTCTGTCCTTGTCCCCTACCTTTTTGGCTTCAGACTCCTCGTTTTTGTTTTTTTTTTGGTGGGGGGACATCACTGCCCTCTGGTGGTGGGAGTAGGGGACAGACTACTCTGTTGATTTGGTTTTTAAACCTTCAGTATCTTCGGGATCTTCCCTGGGTTCTCAGCAGTATCTGCTTGGCTAGGATTTCTTTCCTCTTGGTTCATGATTTCAGGGGGCACATGATCCAAGCCTGCTTCTAGAAGTTCAGTTTGTACTTCCAGTGGCATCTGATTTACTCACTCAACATGCAGCTCCTCGACATGTACTTCTGGACCTTGTTCAGTTTGAATTCGTCTCACTTCTAGATAACTCACCTGGACCTGCTCTGGAAGCTCACTGATATGTGAATCGTACATTTGGCTGTCCTAGAGCAGATCCAGATGGACCGTCCCACTGTCCTTTGTGCTGAGTCCACTTGGACCTGAAGGAATGGTAGCACATGTACCTTCCCAATTTGTTCTATGATTGTCATTGATGTTACAGGTTCAGCTTACAAGTGGGTTTCTACTGAAAGAATTTCTTCACTTATTAGATGTTCTGAAATTTTATGAGCATCATTGAGATGTCTCCGTAATTTATTTCCTTGCATAAACCACAAATCACATAGAGTGCAATGCTTGGGTTTATCTCCAGTGCGACTTACTAAGTTATCTTTAAACTGGTCCCAGCTGTTAAACATACTGTGACAGACCTGACATTCTTAGAGCTTCTTCCTTCCCCTTTTTGCCCCTACTCTAGTTTGGCATGCTGTCAGGTGACATTTCAGTGAGCTATTTCTAGCAAATAACTCTTGACAATTTGAACATTCAAAGGGTTTCTCATCTGTATGTTTTCAAAGATGCTCTTTAAAGTGTCCAAAGTGGTCAAACTGTTTCTCACAATACTGACAAATATGAATTTTCTCCCCAGTGCTTTGCTTCTTACTGGCACCACCTTCTTCCAGGTGGTAGCAATTGATCCCATGCGCTCTCCCGCTGATACCTTTTATTGGATAGTTCACGCTTGAGACTCTCAGTGGAGTGTGATTTCATGTGCTCCTTCTACCTGTTTGATGCGGGGCTCAGATGCCAATCTACCTTCTTTAAGATGCCCCTTTCTAACACCCTGACGATACTTGCTGGTAATATCTGCCAACAGAGGTGAAGCGGACTCGTCCGAGGAACCTCTGCTTTGAATGCACTTTACAGATTCTTTGGCCAAAGCCACTTCCTCCAATGTTTCCATGCCTTCACCTTCCACTTCAATTGTGTTTTCGGCAATCTCCACCTCAATTTCAACAGGTTCTGATTCTGCAGAGGGCAGTGATTCAGTGATAACATTGGATGTTTCTGCAATCTTTCTCTTTTTTTTGCCTCACTTTGGCTTGTGCTGTTTTCCTCAAGCGGAGCTGCATTTTCTTTGTTCCTGACTTCCTGGGCTTTGATGGCTTCAAGCATTTGTAGAAACTCTGCTGCTTTCCAGACATCATGGGCTTCTTCTCCTTGGATCATTCACTTTGCTGTATATTTGAATTCAATTACATGTTGAAAGGTTACTGACACCTTCTATTTCCATCAAAGGTTCCTGAGGAAATTCCTGAAACAGTTTGTAGGAGAACTTAACTGCAAGCAGCCAAAACAGCCTTGTGGGTCTTTAAATGATGCCTGGAGACAATCAGGGTGATGTCCATAAACCGGTCCTGCTCTCACTGTTCATTCAATAGGTCTAGAATCATTTCGTGATGTTCAGGGAATTCCTGAAGGCTTTCCATTGTCTCTTCAGCTGCCATTGCTCCCTACGCTGAAACTCCCCTCCACTTTCCCCGTCAGAGCCTGGGTGTGCCGTCTGCTCACATTCAGCTTCCTTAACCTCCCCCCACCCCACCCCTGCCATCAATTGTATAAGCATATTTGTATATATGTTGCCATCATCTTTTCCAAATCATTTTCTACTTGCGCTCTATGCTACATCATTCCTTTTCTTTTCTTTTTTTTCTTGCATCACTGCCCTGTGGGAGTTAGAAGCCCAGCCCTGCTCCTGGAGAGCTGCTGCTGGATTTGAACAGTCAACCCTGTGGGCCGCAGCCCAGCACACAACCATTGCTCCACCAGGGCTCAGCCTTTTTTTTAAAATCATTTTATTGGGGGCTCATACAACTCCCATCATGATCCATACATACAATTGTGTATGCAGATATTTGCACACGGTTGTCATTATCACTCTCAAAACATCCTCCCTTCACTTTGGTTCCTAATACCAGCTCCCCAAATTTTCCTTCCCTTCCCCCATGAACTCTTAATAATTTACAAATTGTTATTATTTTTTCATATTGTACTCTGTTCAATGTGTCCCGTCACTCACTTCCCTGAAGTTTCTACCCCAGAGAAGTGGTTATATGTAGATCCCTGAAATTGGTTTCCCCTTTCTTTCCACCCATCCTCCACCCTCCCGGTATCACCACTCCCACCACTAGTCCTGAGGGATCATCTATCCTAAATTCCCCATGTTTCTAACTCCAGTGGTCTAGCTGGATTTGTCAGGTAGAATTGGGATCACGATAGTGGGTGGGAGGAAGCATTTGAGAACTAGAGGAAAGTTGCATATTTCATTGTTACTACACTGTACCTTGACTGGTTTATCTCCTCTTTGCAACCCCTCTTTAAGTGGATGTTGCTTCACCTATTGATGGGCTTTGGGTCCCCAATCTGCACTCCCCCTCATTTATAATATAATTTTTAGTTCTTTTATACCTGATACCTGATCACTTGGACACCTCGTGGTCACACAGGCTGGTGTTCTTTTTCCATGTGGGCTTTGTTGCTTCTAAGCTAGATGGCTGCTTGTTTACTTTCAAACCTTTAAGACCCCAGATGCTACATCTTTTGATAGCTGGGCACCATCAGCTTTTTTCACCACTTTACTTATGCACACATTTGTCTTCAGTGATCGTGTTGAGAAGGTGAGCATCATGGAATGTCAATGTAATAGAATAAAATGTTCTTGCACTGAGGAAGTACTTGAGTGGAGGTCCAATGCCCATATACTGTCCTAATACTAATCCTATAAGTATATGCCCATTGATCTATTTTCCCATCAAGATATATAAATGTATTCACCTATGAACATACCTGTATTTAAACCTCTATAAATGCCCTTTACCCCCAGTTCCTTCCTCTATTTCCTGTTACTTTCCTCTTGTCCCTCCATCATGCTCAGCCTCCATTTGGGTTTCAGTATTTTCTCTCTGCTACATTACTTTTGATCAATCACTATCAGACCTCTCACATCGGCCTTGTCACTGATGTTGAATCACTTGTTGTTCCCTTATCCCTGGTCAGTCAACACCACCTCCTCTTTCCCTCCTCCCCATCTCCAATGCCCCTCCTGGAACCATCAGTCCCATCATTTTCACCTCCAAACTGTACATCCAGCCTTATCTAGATAGACCTGCAGAGATAAAAATGTTTTTTTTAAAACAAGGTATCCTAAGATGAGATGCTTCATTCTTAAGTGAACCAAGATTTTTGGATATATGGAAGATACTTTGTGAGCCTTGGATCAAATCCACTCACCTCCATTTGGCTGGATTTTCTCAATATACTTTTTTGCGTCTGCAACTTGGGTTTTAGTTGCTGAAGTCAAATCATTTCTCCAGGTTCTAACATTGTGGTTGAAATCAACCACAGAAAATTGGTCTTCAGTTCTTAAGTCATCCAATATAGTTTTCATAGCTTCCACAGTCTATTTCAAAAGAGAATGGAGAAGGGATTCATTGACACTTCCATATAAAGGAGACAATAGGAAGTCCAAGCCGTTAGCCTGGTTATTCTTCAGGTCATGACTCGACCTATCATTCTTCCAGAATGATCTCTCTTGAAAGCACTTCAGTTGACCCAGACCCATCTCTTAATTTTCTTGAACATGAAATTTTCTTAATTTTTTAGTGTCCCATGCTATTTCTTACTGTCTGGTGATATAAAGGAACTCACAGTGTCTCAGTTACTGCTGTGGTAATTCCATCTGTGAACAATTCATTCCCTCTCATTTACTGAACACTACCTCTACAACAGCTCTCTTCGTCTCTTCTACATCTAAAACATCCCTCATTTATGGGGTGATTCCATGGACATAAAGCCCATACTATTATTTCTCACTTCTTTAAAAATCTTGTTTGAGTTTACTTCCCTTCTGTTTGTAGTAAAATTTCTTTAACCTGTTTTTTCCAAAACTTCTCTTATTCTCTCATTTTGCAGTTGGATTTTTCTTTTCATTTTTAATTAAAATATCAGTTTATTGATGGATCTTAGAGCTCTTATGATAATCCACACAGCAATTGTATGAAGCATATTTGTACATTTGCTGCCATCATTATTTTCTAGACCTTTATTTTCTATCAAACCCTTGGTATCAGCTCTTCTTTTTTCCCATCCCCACCCCATGAACCCTTGATAGATTATAGATTTTTATTATTTTCATATCATATTCACATGGCTGTCTCCCTTCCACCACAGTTTCCTTTTTTACCCCCTGAAAAAAGAGGTGTGTGATTTTGTGTTGATCATTGCATTGGTTCCCCCTTCCTACCTTCCAGCTCTTTCTACCTTCCCCCCTATAATAGATTTTTCTTAGTTACCAAAATTCTTAATATTGGAATGCCTTAAAATTCAGTTAATTTTATATTCTTTACCTATATATACTCTTTGGTGTTTTTACAAATCTCATTTCTTTTTTTTTTATAGCATCACTGCCCTCTGGTGGTCGTGGCAAATCTCATTTCTTTAAATGCCTTCTATGTTTTAGTTCTAGAACTAAAGGCCTGGCAATCTGCTGCTGAAAGTCAGCCCATTGAAAAATCTATGGATTTCAATGGTCAGTGTTTAGTTCTGTTGTGTATGGGAGGCAGGAGAGTGAGGCCAACTCTAAGGTTGCCTCATAGCCACAGCATATGTATATCTGTGTAACATCTGTGTATCTCCACCCCAGATCGCACCTTTGAACCCTCAATTTTTCTAACCACAGCCTACTTGATAGTTTCACTTGGCTGTTTAATAAACAACAAAGCTTAACATGTCCAAAACAAGTCAACAAAAATCCCTCCTGCTATTCGACACAGCATTGAATCCTTCCTCTGTCCTGAATTTTCTCTATCAGCCGTTGGCCCACTCCAACCTTCCATGTGTTCAGTCTCAAAGTCTTGGGGCATCTTTGAGTCCTCACTTCTTCCCTCGCCTCATCTATCCCTTTAAAAATACTTTTTTTTTTGTTCTATCTTCAGGGCAAATCCAGAATTCAATACATTCTTACCACACCCTGTACTGTCACCCTGATGCAGCCATCTGCGTCTCTCCCTGGATTGTTGTGGTGAACTCTTCATAATCCTCTTCAGTTTGACCCTCCTTATCATTGAATCTGTTCTCAAAACAGCAGCTAGACAGTGTCCCTTTAAACATAAGGTAGACCAGTGTCACTCTTCTCCCCAACCTGGCAATAAAATAAAAGCAAACCCAAACAAAACACAAACACAAAAAACCTCACTGCCATCAAGTCAGTTCCAATGCATAGCAACTTCCTGAGGAACGGCTGGGGGGTTTGAACCTCTGACTGGCCAGGTGCTTACCTGACAGCACCAGCAACGCTCCAACAGCTTTCTACCATGGTTTGTAAACCATGAAGTCAATTTTGATTCATAGCAATCCTCTCTGAGTGAGCAGAGGTACCCCAGAGGTACCCTTCCTAGGGTGCAAGCATCCTGAGATACAGTCACGAACTGTTCAGTTCACTAACACTTCAGCTCGCAGCTGAACTCTTAACGGTTGCACTGCCAGAGTTAATTTAATAGTTTTCCTCCTGGATCAAAGTAAAAGCCAACATGATGATAATGACCTGAAAGATGACATTATCTGCCCCTATCAGACTTCAGCTCCTGCCACCCTCCTCACGCTCCAGCCACATGGGACTTCACACCTTGGAACATGCCTGGCTCACTTGTGACAGAAAGCCAGCTTGAACCTGCTGCCTACCAAGTTCCACTGCTGGATTTGTTCACCCTGTCCCCTTGCCTTCTTCAAGGTTTCCTCCAAGTACTTCTCAAGGAAGCCACCATTAATGACAAATCTATTAAAAACTGCATTCCTTGTAATTCATATTCTTGATTTCTAGTATCATCCTCTTAACAAAAACACACTCAAACCTGTTTTATTGCATCAGTGGTCAACATGCTTTGGAATTCACTTGGAATGTTTCTTGTCATTCTCTCTTCTTCCCACTTCCATCCAGTTAGAATATAAGCTCCAGGAGAAGAGGAATTTTTGAGGGGGAGGGGGAGTTTCATTTTGTCTATTTATTGATGATCTAAGTGTTTGACACGGAATAGCTACTTAGCACGTATTTGTTAAACAGAGGAAGGAGAGAAGAGAGGAGCACACGCAGAAAGCATTGTAGTCGAGCAATTGTTTTCGACTGGGGGCAATTTTGCCACAAGAGACATTTGGCATTGTCTCCAGTGATCCTTATGAACAGGTTAGTGAGACTGTGTCTCCCATGCTCTGGTCCTCTGAACAGGAAGACCAGCCCTTGGAGAGGGACATCATGCTCAGTAGATGAAATGGATTGATTCCATGGCTGTAAGGATGGGATTCAACATCGCAATGACTACGAGGATGGCTCGGTACTCGGCATATTTCATTCTGTTCCATGAATCCATCGCTATGAGTTAAAGTAAACTTGACAGCACTTTATAAGAACAATAACATGACCAGAGCTGTTGCTTCTAGTGTGCTCCTAGGCTGCTACTAGAGGCCAGGAGTAACTGAGAAACATCTACAGTGACAGGTCAGGCCCCCACAGTCACCAATACTCCAGTCCAAACTAGTGTCACTACAGAAAAACCTAGTATTGGTGCATGATACAAGGTATGCAAGCTAGGATCCAGATGCTTTACTTATCTTGGATTCCTTGTAGATGCTGGAGAAGTAACCAACACGTAGGTGGTCAGAATAGTTGTTGAGTGAATAGTTGATGTTTTATTGGATGGCTGGATGGATTAATGAATAAATAAGATTTTTGTCTATTGTTCAGAATTGTATATACACAATCTAACACATTCTGAAAAAGCCTCTGACCTACAGGAAAACTTTGGTGAGTGCACAAGAGTCAGAAGTCATGAGATAGGACAGTCACCCTCAAGGAATTACAATGTAACTAGCAAAGCTACACATAAAACCACGAACAAGTTCCTTATCAGCAGTGGCATGATATTAAAGCAAAATGTTATGCAAAAGAGCAGACTATGTAGCAGAAGAATCACTAGAGTGAGAAAAATGTGCACAGAGGAACCTTTCAAAGGGGAAGTTTCAAGCTAGTTTGGGAAGGAAATCTGGCTGTGGAATGGAAAAGAGAAGGCGCGAGAGAAGGAGAAGGAGACAGGAGAGAGAGAAGCGTGGAGTCCCGAAAAGATTGATGTGTGCGTCCTGTTCATACACGACAAACCTACTAGCCAGTCACTTAGTGAAAGCCCAGCCTGGGGAGGACAGGTGGAAGGGTTGCTTTGGGGGTGGAAAAGAGGAAAGGCAGGGCATCCCACACACCACTGCCAGGAAGGGACTTACTTGTTTCATCTTAACTCCCCACATAGAGCCGCTGACGTCAATGACAAAGAGGATATTTTTAGGAATTGGTTCCAGGTTTTCAGGAGCAAAGAAGTGAACAAAATATCCGTTAAATACCTGAAAAGCAGAACAAATTTGTTAATGAAATCATTACCAATGTTTAGAAAGAGAAAAGAAGAGCCTACGACATGGACTTACTTTTTCTGGCCAAATACACAGCTTTCCTCAAATGACTGAGAAATAATTCTGCCTGTCCTTATTACTCTCCCTCTCTTTTAGGAATTCAGCTACACAAGACATCTTTGGTGGTTAGTTTTTCCACACAGCAGGCATTTTTCAGCTTAGAAACTGGTGATGCTTTGAGAACATCTTTGCAAATTGATGATCCGCAAGCCATTTTCTCTGGACCCCCAAGTCCAGTGCCTGGCTGTCAAGTGCCAGGCCAGTTCCCCACGGAGGGGGCTGACTTGCAAGCCTCCCTTCTCATCTGCTGGCTGATGGGAGCAGGGGGGGTTCTTTGTTGGCAGGTGGCTCCCATGACTTGATTCTTTCAGGAAGTAGAACCAGGATAACGGAGAGGAGGCGGGTGGGGGGCGGCGGGGGAGGCTCAAGGTTCCTGAGGGAAATTCTGTATCTGGGGACTTGGGTTGAGGAGTGGGAGGGACTCTGGGTTGGGAAATGAGCAATGCAGTGTCAGAGGCATAAAGGTCCAAGAGAAGCAAAAGGAGCATCCTTCTCTTTCTCCCTTTCCTGCTCCCTCTCCACTTCCCCTCATTCTTTCCCTTTCTTCTGCAGTTTAAACCCCCAAGTATCTCCCTCTACTTTACTCTACTTCACGCAGTAGGTGTGGAGGGCCTCTGTTGTATATGAATTGGGGAGGGGGGGGTCTCACGAGGCTCCCAGACCCTTGAAGGATACTGACAGGGAACAGGCACCTGGCGTATAGTGCAAAGTGCTAAGACTAGAAAGCGAAGGAGTCTGGGACACCAGGGGCAAGTGCCCAGGGCCTTGACATCTGAACTGGAATCAGGAGGTGTGGGAGTTGGACTAGGGGTGAGGGGATAAAATAAAAGAGCGTTTGATTGTTTGGACTCAGCTGTGAGAGTAGATAGCGCGGCCGAGACTTTATACAAACAAACAAACAAACAAACAAGCAGAAGACCTCACTGAGTCAGTTCTGACTCACACGGACTCCAACTGCCCCTGTGGGTTTCTGAGGTGGCATTCTTTACAAGAACAGAAACCCTGTTTTTCTCCCTCAAGAGAGGGATTTGAACTGCTGGTGGATTTGAACTTCTGGCTCTCTGGGTAGCAGCCCAGTGCATAATCCACTATACCACCAGGGCTCCTTTGAGGCTCCAGGGGGACCATAGAATTCAAGGTGTAGGTGGTGTCAAGAATTAGAGCAGAAGGACTAGCCGGGCAGATTCTTTATGCACACTTAAGGAAGTTTGTGTTTGTCTTGAATTCGATGGGGACCAATCCCAGCTAGACCCCCTAGTCTCCCCATTTGTTTTCGCCCGCAAGCTTTCACAAATGGTTCGCCTGCTTCTCTTACCACCACCCTTTGGTGCTTCTCTCCAGGATATCCAAATGCCCAGGCCAGCATGTGAGTTCCAAGGTGCTCACCCCCATCCTGTCCTTGTAGGGAAGTGCAGCCTGTCGGGACCTAGAGCAGGGAATCTCACCCTGCCTCAGGCTGGCCTTTCACACAGCTCCTCATGTGGTGGTGACCCCACCCCCAACCATAGCATTCTTTTCGTTGCTACTTCACAACTTTCATTTTGCTACTGTTATGAGTTGTCAAGTAAATATCTGATATGCAGGGAGCATTTTCATTGTGACAAGTGGAACATGATTAAAGAAGAGTGATTCATCACAAAACGACATGCCATTATATATTGTAATAATTTATTTCTAATAACAAATAAATGAAATGGTATCATGAAGCATGGTGCAGCATGGGTAACAGTCTTTACGCCTGTTATGTGGGCATATCTGCATGTGGTCGGACCTGCCTGGAGACGATAGAGGAGCGGTGTCTCCATTTCTAGGACCATCAGAAATAGGTGTTTTTTTTATGGTCTTTGGCGACCCCTGTGAAAGGGTTATTCTATCCCCAAAGGAGTCGCGACCCGCAGGCTGGGAGCCACTGGTAAGGAGAGGGTCTGTGAAAAAGACACAGTGGCTGCAGAAAGGCGCTCCAAGACGACATTTGTGAGGCTGGTGAAGAGCCAGGCAGTGTTTGATTCTGTTGTGGGTTAGGGTCCCTATTGGAACGGCACTAGCAACTCAAAGCAATACAGATTTCTACATCACCACCACGGAAAGGCACACATGTGTCTAAGACATGTATAAGACGGGGAAGTCTCACAATGAGCCAGGATTCACCCTGAGCACCAGGTCTTTCAACCAGCCTGGGATTATGCTTCTGGCCTCCCTCAGAGCCTCTGTCTTCTTTGAGAGTCAAATTGCAAAGGGCCTTGGAAAATGATCAAAAATGCCCATTTTAAATTTTCTAAAGTGCTAGTTCTTCATATGAGGTTAAGAAGTGCCCAACTTAAGCACACCAGCTTGTGGGACCTTGAGGTGTCAAAGGGATCAGTTATCAGTTTTTTTTTTCAGTTGTCAGACTTTAAGAACTAAAAATCATAAATAACATTGCGTGCTCACTTTCCTGATATGATTGCTGATGACAGATGTGTGCATAAGCAAATGCGGTAAAGAAAGCTGATGGTGCCTGCCTATCAAAAGATGGAGTGTCTGGGGTCTTAAAGGCTTGAGTAAACAAGTGGCCATCTAGCTCAGAAGCAACAAAGTCCACAGTAAAGAAGTACACCAGCCTGTTTGACCACGAGGTGTCAGAGGGATCCAGTATCAGACATTAAAGAACTAAAAATTACATCATTATGAATGAGGAGGAGCACATATTGGGGATCCAAAGCCCATCAATAGGTGAAACAACACCCACTTAAAGAGGGGTTGCAGGGAGGAGATAACCCAGTCAAGGTACAGTGTAGTAACAATGAAATATGCAATTTTCCTCTAGTTCTCAAATGCTTCCTCCACCCACTATCATGATCCCAATTCTACCTGACAAATCTAGCTAGACCAGGGGATGTACACTGAAGTCGGGAACATGGGGAATTTAGGATAGATGATCCCTCAGGACTAGTGGTGGGAGTGGTGATACCGGGAGGGTGGAGGGATGGTGGAATAGAAAGGGGGAACCAATTTCAGGATCTATATATAGCCTCCTCTCTGGGGTATGGGCAGTGGGGAAGTGAGTGACAGGACACATTGGGCAGTGTATAATATGAAAAAGTAATAATAATTTGTAAATTACTAGGGGTTCATGGGGGAGGGCGGAGGGAAGGGAATTATGGGGAGCTGGTATTGGGGACCAAGGTTAAAGTGACCAGACGTCCCACTTTTTAAATAATTTAACAATGCCCTGTGGTGTTTTAAAATTAAAATAAATATATTTCAATACTATTTTTGTGTTCTATGATAACTTTTGTTGCTCCATATAGACCAAAATTTTTTGGCATCACTGCCCTCTTGTGGGCATAGGAAAGACCAAATTTTAAATCAAGAACCTCTCCCGCCTCCCAGCCCCTGATCAATGGTGTCCCGTGTAAAATCTGGTCATTTTAGCCTAGGTGGGGAGGATGTTTTGAGAGTAATGATGGCAACAAGTGTGCAAATATGACCTGCACATTTGATGGCTATATGGATTGTGATGGGAGTTGTATGAGCCCCCAATAAAAGGATTTATAAAAATAGGATAGGGAAAGTGGAGCTTATACCAAGGATTCAAGTAGAAAAGTATTTGGAAATGAATATGGCAACATGTGTACAAATATGCTTGATATAAATCATGCATTGAATGTTATAAGAGCTGTAAGAGCCCCCAATAAAGTCACTTTTTTATTTGGGCATCATTGTCCTCGGGTGGTGGGAGTAGGAGGCCCAGCCTTTGCTCCGTGGAGCTGGAATCGAACCTCCATCCCAGTGGGCCACAGTCCTGCGCACAACCATTATGCCACCAGGGCTCAGCCCTAAAGTCACTTTTTAAAAAAATGTTCAGCTTTAAAAAAAATAAAGTGCCCATCTTGAGCTGGCAGCAGGGGCTCAAGTGGGAGCAGAATGCTTTGAAAATGATGATGGTGGCATATGTGCAAATGTGCTTGACATACTGGGTGAATGCATGGATTGTGATGAGAGATGTAAGAGTTCCCAATTAAAGTATTTAAGAAAAAATAATAAAAGAATAAAAACCAAATTTCACACATTAAAAAAGAAGTGCCCATCTTTCTGAGTAAATAATAGCATTATCTTATCAATAATACATTATTTATGCCATTTGAAAGCCACTGAGACCAAAAAAAGTTAGGTTCACTAGTCTGGTCTCAAAACCCAGAAGAGGGCTGAGCCCCAGTGGCAGAGTGATTGAGTGCAGGACTGCAGCCCACTGGGTTGGTGATTCAAATCCAGCAGCAGCTCTCCAGGAGCAAGGCTGCGCCTCCCACTCCCACCAGAGTGCAGTGATGCCCCCCCCCCCAAAAAAAAAAACAGAAAAAGAAGAGAAATTCATCTTTACTTGTAAGACTGATATTTTCAAGAAGATAACTTAAAAAGAAGATAAAAGAGGTGCCCTCCGCCCACAAGGGGATGAGTCCCGTAGATCTTTTCCCTTTCTTCCCTTTAATATACAGAGAATTCTGGTAGGAGGAAATTGTGATCCCTTCTCTGCACCCTTGAATTTACAGCTAGAACCTCCCCGGGGATTCGGGCATTTGGTCAACCAGATGGCTGTTTGGCATCCCCGTGGAAGTCCGAGAGTCTGGTTTCACTCACCTCGAGCTCGCCAGCTTTCTCTTCTCTGTTCACGTCATACACCACCACCAGCTCTCCGTCCACAGCGGTCTCTGAGCAGTTGGAGCATTTTCTTTGCTGCGCTACTGTGGGCTTGAAGGAGACGTGCACCTGGAAGGAACACTGATGTCAGAGCTGGACCTCGGCTCTCCTCCCTCTCCATGTGAGACCTGCACAAGGGGTGAGGTGTTGGCCAATGAGCATTCGGTTGACACCGATAGCTCCACTAGGAAGAGGTGATGCTTAGCCATGTGAAAAAAGCATCAGTCAGTCTGTGATGCTATTTTGCTCGGTTCTCAAGAATTTCTCCTTCGCTCAAGCATTTCCAAGAATTTGTGCTCTCTCCTGTGCTGGAAGTAATTGCTAGCATTAAAAAAGCCGGTGAGGGATTCCCAGAAGTGAAACTCTCCAAAACTAGTTCTTCCTGACCATTAAGAAAGAGGGAATTAAAGTGGATTTCTCTCTCTTTAAAACTCAAAAACATGTGGGAGCATGAGCAAGAGTGGTGAAGAAAGCAGATGGTACCCAGCTATCAAAAGATATAATATTTGGGGTCTTAAAGGCTTGAGCATAAACAAGCAGTCATCTATCTCAGGAGCAACAAAACCCACCATAAAAGAAGCTCACTTGCCTGTGTAATCATGAGGTGCTGAAACAATCAGGTGTCAAAGAACAAAAATAAAAATCAATGGACCAATTGACTCCCGATATCACTGAAGACAAATGGATACAAAGGCAAACAGAGTAGAAGAAACAATGGTGCCCAGCTACCAAATGATTGAATGCCTGGAATCTCAAAGACTTGAAGATAATTGAGTCGCCATTCAGTGCAGAAACAGCAAAGCCCACATGGAAGAAGCACACCAGAATGCATGATCAAGAGGGGCCGAAGGGAGCAGATATCGAGCACCAAAGAACAAGAATCACAACATTACAAAGGAGGAGGAGAACAGGGTGGGGACCTAAGGCCCACTGGTGGGTAATTGGTCACCCCTTTACAGGGGAGTCACGGGGAGGAGACAGACCAGTCAAGGGCAGCCGGGCAGTGATGATGCATACAATTTTCCCCTAGTTCCTGAAGCCTTCCTTCTCCCCCTCCCCTCAACCATCATGGTCCCAACTCTACCTTACAAATCCAGATGGACTGGAGAAGGTACACTAGTATAGAGGGGTTCTGGAGATATGGGGAAACCAAGATGGATGAGCCCCTTTGGGCCAATGGTTAGATTGGAGCTGCTGGAAGGGTAGAGAGAAGGTGGGGTAGAGAGATGGAACCAACTGCAAGGATACACATAAGCTCCTATTTGAAGGACGGGCATCAAAGGAGTGGGTTGGGGGAGAGGTCGGGCAGTGTAAGATATGACATAACAATAACAATGTATAAATTATTGAGGGTTGGTGGGGAGGAGAGAGCAGGGGAAGAGGGGAAGAGATGGAAAAGCTAATACTAGGGGCTTAAGGGAAAAGGCGGATGATTGGAGAACGATAATAGAAGTGGACATGTGAGGGTGCTTGACACAGTATGCTTATTTATGTATTGTGAAAAACAATGTATGAGCCCCCAATAAAATGATTTAAAAAAACCTCAAAATCTACTACAGATTACATGAAAGCTATCTTGCCTACTGGCCAGTTGAATGGCCCTAGGAAATGAAGCTCCAGAAGTTATAGCCAGTCACTGGCCCACATGATGGAAACCACTGGGAGTTTTGTTTTCTAGGATCTGATCAGGGATCACTGTGTCTTTCTGACAATACCCTTAGCTCACGACCCTCAGAGAGAGAGAACAGATCCCACAAACTATGAACCTCTGAGACTCTGAACCATGCACTGCTCACCACACCTTCTGGTGTCCTTTAGATATGACAGGGACTCCATCAAAATGACCTTCAAATGTGTCTGGGACATGAACAAATTTCATTCCCTGAGGTTCAATAATCCACACATCCACCTAGAGATGGGGAGGAAAATAAAAGCATTAAAGATGGCCAATGGGTCTTTGGATGCTTTTCTTCTCTTCAGATTTTCTTAAGAATTCCCATCACTCTTCAAATTCTTTGTGCTAATCGAGAAGTCATGCATGTAGCTAGGGAGGCTTAACCCTCATCTGAGGCTTAACCTCACCATAAGAAAATATAAACTGGGAACAGGAATCATGTGGCAGTCATGTACTCTTGTGTCAGTTTCAGGATTGAGAGTCTAGGGGTGGAGTCTAGCCTGTCAATCTGGAGGTGGACACTGAGATTTCTGTGTGAGCATGACTTTCTCCTGAGAATTCTGGGAAATCTCATGTTATTTCCCTCTTGGAGATGAGAGAATTACGACTCAGTCCCTTGGTGCCACTCTATGGACAAGACACAAGGCAGGCTCTCTGTGAGACATCTCAGAGGAGAAGCCACACTGGACTTACTGTGGGGGAATCAGACCTCTGAAGCTGGAAAAGCCACATGGAGACTCCTGCCAGTGCTGAGATGCTTGAGAAGCCCCAGAGAGGCCCCTATCAGCACAGAGATACTTCTACCACATCTGGATACACAAGTCTCTTCATCAACTGGTCTGCGGTTGTCCTGGCATTGTTGCATATGCTTCGTGAGTCTGAAGAGGACTTATGGATTGGTATTGGACACATGGGCTAATATTGGGATGCTTTCTCAATGTTCCATTCCTCTTGTGTATAACCTCCCTTATATACATGTGCGTGTTTATTAATCTGTTTCTGTAGTCTACCCAGACTAACCTGGGAACCTTGTGCACCAGACACCATACATCCATATCACACATCCATGCCTACCTCCAAATGTTTGGCCAGTCGCCCAGGTTGCAGATGAATCCTGTGCTCATAGGATCCCAGCTTCCTCCATTTCACTTCCTGATACTGAAGTTCAAACTGCGCCTTTGACCCAGGGAGGATGTTGACTTCGGTGTTGAAGTTCTCCATGTCAAGGGCCCTACTCCTAAGGGTATGAGCCCTCAGCATAAGTCATCATGAGCATAACTGAGCCACAAGACCCCAAACTTAATCACACAGCATCTAGATTCCCTCGGATGACTAAACCTGAGTAATTGTGCATGAAAATGAGCAGAAGATAGAATAGAGATAAATGCAGCTTCTGGTACATTTAATTCCACTGACAGTTCCGGCTCCCTTTCCTATCTGATCCTTTTTTTCCCCATAGTTTCTTACTGATTGTCAGCTTTAAAAATCTACCAGTTATTTATCCCTCCCATGAGCCAAACATTTGACATATGCCATCTCCAATATTACATTTCTGCAAGACAGGTATTCCCCCCCCCCCATTTATCAGATAATGATAAATGAGGGTTTCAAAGGTAAGTAACCTTCTGAAGACCCCAGCGCTAGTCTGTGATAGAGCTAGAATTAGCACACTGCATTTGGGACAACTCCAAAGATTGCATATTTGTCATTATACCTCATTTGGCTCTCATTCGGGGTGGTGGTGGTGGTTATTTTGAAGGTATTCAGAATGAAGAAATCTATCTTATTTAATCAAATACTTATTTTGAGCATAAATAAAATGAAATCCATTGCCATTAAGTCAATCACAATGCACAGTGAGACTGTCAATTTCGGGAGGGAGCAGATCAATTTTTCTTTTTCCTGTGGAGCAATTGGTAAGCTTGTGTCACCACCGATTTTTCAGTGAGTAGCCTTAGCGTTTACCTCACAAACACTACCAGGGCACAATGCTTTCTTTCATCGTGCTAAGTATGGAGTCCAATGTGACCATTGACCTCAAAGTACATATTGTTTTAAAGAGTAAAGAGCATTCATATGAAAGCGAGTCATATGTTCAACCATAAGATGAACAATACATTATACAGAAGAGATTTTGCTGAGTTATCCCATTTAAGGTCTGTGAAGGTCCATGGGGCAGAAAGTTTGGCCTTATGGCTAGTTCAAGATAAGATGATCTGTCTCAGTGCAAAGTCTGAAGCAGCATGTAGGGACTGACCACACAGAGCTGAGGGGAGAGTCAGACTGTGAGTTCTATGAGACTTTTCGATTGTTTTGTTCTCTGTCACACCTCCTAGAGCATAACCTTGACTAGTTGTGTTTCTATGATAAATAAATGCAGTGATACCTTGTTATCGAACAGTTCCCACTCCTCAGACAGCAAAGTTCAAAAAGAATCAGCTAGGTGTGTCCCTTTGCTCCAAATCTGAACTAAAATATTCTGTATGGGTCAAGAGTGAATCTTGGGGAGAAAGGTCGAGTCTCACCATAGATCAAAGGGATGGCGCTTCAGTCTAAGCACCATTCACCCTCAGCACATGGATAGTGCGCGTGCTAGTGTGCTAAAACATGCATCATTGTGCCTTTGTGTGTGCGTGTGTGCTTTATTGGGGTAAAATATAACCGTGGTTTTAAAGAAAGTCAGTGACACCAGCACTAAAGCTAAGAAGACAACTGCACAACCACAATGGAATTAAAGAAAGAAATCATGCAAAAATTTCAATGAGGTCATGGTTGGTCTGCTTTGGTGACTGAATCCAGCCTGGCTAAGTCAATATTATCAACATTTTTGAAAAACAGAAAGATGTGATTAAAACGGTTAATATAGTGAAAGGTGTGAAATTGTTAACTGTGAAACAAAAAAACCCCAGACCATTGAAGAGGTTGAATAGTTACTGTTCATTTGGATGGATCAGAAACAACTAGATGATGATAGCGTATTCAAATACAGTGATATATGTGAGAAGGTTAAAAGTCTCCCTAGTGTTTTTAAGTACTAGAAAAATGAATTTACAAGTGTATTTTTTTTGGTCTCCACACCAGTTACTTGGTTTTCCTTTATTTCTTCTAGGGAAAATATGTTCAGTTTTTGAATTTTTTTGGTGTTTGAACATGAATGTGGATCAAATCAAGTTCATCAACTAGGGTATCACTGTACTTGTGTAATAAGCAAATAGATGATGTGACCACAATGATAGGTGAAGGGGACAAAATGATAGGAAAGCAGAACAGAAGTGATTAACCTGAAGCAACCCTCTGGTTAGGATTTCTTCTCCTCCTCCTTCTCCTTCTTCGTCTTTTCTCCTTGTCTGCCTGTCTAAACTCTACAAACCTTCTTGGGCTCAACTCAAATATCACTATTCTGTGGTGATTGTCTAAATAGCATCACCCATGGTAATCTGAGTCTGGAAAAGACCTGTCTCCTTTACCAGCCTAACCATATATATATATTTTATGTTGCTGCAGAATTGACATCCAACCCATCTTTCCAGAATGAGAACATGTATGAATGAAATGAAAGTAAATTTGGGGAGGTGGAGGGGATGGACAGACATGAAGAAGAAGAAATGGTGACCCTGTAAGGTGTGGTGAGTTAAAAATTCATAGGATATCTCTTGCTTTTGGAGCAGGGTTTGGCAATTTCTAATCTTATTATTTAAGATTATAAAAGAACAACAACAACAAAAACAAGATAAATGAAATCTAAGTAATGGATGTTTAAGGAGGCTCTTATCTCATAAAAGTTAAGCAAGATAAATCATTGAAGCAAATACCAAACGTACCTTTCTGCACCTATGGTAAACTTAGTAACAAACAAGGTCACCAATATGGGCGGGGGGGAGGGAGCTGATAGCAATGATGACTGTATAATCCCACTTGAGGGAAAGGGAAAACAGAATTGTAGGTAAATGGATATATTGGACAGCATAAGACATGGACAATAATAATAATAATAATAATTTATAGCATAACAAGCATAACAACAAAGGCTGGGGAGGAGGGATTGAAGAGGAGTTAATATCAAGGAGTTCAAGAAGAATGAAAATGTTTTGAAACTCATGGTGGCAGCAATTGTATCATCATGCATGATCTAACTGAATTATGAATTATTACAACATCTATAAGAGCTCACAATAAAATGATAGGAAAAAATCATAAATATTTATATAGCTACTTCATGTACCTTTCAGAACCTCAGAGTGTATTTAGACTCATAACTTCCCCATTGAACACCAGTGTTTAGTTATATAACATCGATCCACCAGGAGGAGTGGTGAGATAACTCACAACCTATTCATCAAAGAGAGGTCTTTAGGGAAACAGGAATGATGAGGCCCAATTTTATGATCTGACTACAAAAGTTTGTCAATGATTCTTATTCTCTGTGCCCTCCTGGTGGTCTGCCAGCTTGTCCTTGGGGGCAGCGTTATGAGACGGTGCGGTGCTGGAATGCGAGGGCATGCTGCGCTGTGCGCCCAGCGTCAGCCCTTACCTCACCAGTCCAGCGGTCTTCCCTTTTGCTCTCGCCTGGGCATAGAGTGCTAGGCCAACCGTTTTCTCCTTTATGGAGCTGGTAAACTTCGTGTCATCTACACTCCTAGAACGTGACAGAAGGCAGTCAGCTGGCCAGAAGAGCAAGTTTAGCAAAACAAACAACAGGAAACAACCCCCCTCCCCCCCACCAGACGGATCTAACCAACAAGGAGGGGCAGTTGGCATTTTGTAACTTTTAAGAAGCAAGAGGAATAGATAAAAAATGTTTGGAGACTGACAGTGGGAGCAATTGCACAATGCTACTGGACATGACTGAAACACAGAATATGATACCAGTCAATAATTTAAAAAAATAGCAAGAGGAGATTAGTTAACATTAGTTTTTTTAGCATTTTCAACAATTTACTTGGAAAGACTCTGATATTCAGTAACCTCTGATCTCACCGTGTGATTTGAGAGGGGGTTGGATGACTAAGGAGCCCTAGTGGCTCAGTGGGTTCAGCACTGGGGAGCTGGTTGAGCTGTTGATGTGTGAGAACTGCCAGGCACTCCAAGGGGAGAAGATGGACAGCTTTGGAGCGTCAGCCCCAAGGGAAAGTACTACTCGGTCCTATGGGGTCACTTGGAGTCAGACCTGACTGAATGGTAAGACAAGTGGGCCTGTTTTGGGTTTATGTAGATGCAATGGTGTGTGCTCAATGGCTAACCTACAAGTTATCAGGTAGAAACCACCAGTGGCACTCTGGAAGCAAGGCTGACAATCTTCTCTACAAAGCATAGCCAAGAAACCCTCACGGAGCAGTTCTCCACCGTAACACTTGGAATCACCATGCGCTACAATCAACTTGATGGTTAAGGGCTTTTGAAAATATAGATTCCCTTGCTAGATTTTCTCCCTGCAAGTTCAATGTACATGTCCCCCCCTCACTTTCAAATTTTATTTTCCAGGTTAAGCCTGGTTTTTGTTTTTGGTTTCACTTTTGACTTACAGATGTGCCCAGGGGAGGTAGCTAATGAATCACTTATTACCTGGATGTTGCTGTATGAGTTAAGGCTTTGGGGTTGATGCTCTCCTACAAAGGGCGGAAGAGAACATAGGAAGATAGGAAGAAGGTACTGGGGACCTCTTTGCAATATCACTTATGTTTATCCCTTTCAGTCTCCTTTGGGGAACTCCATCTTCTCTTCACACCATTGTCTGTGCCTAGTAAATGACAGTTGGCCCTCATTTAATTCTCACCTCGTGATCCTTGGTCTGGGCAATAGAATGATAGAATTTTATATCTAAAAGGCATCTTATAATATCTAAATGAGCAGTATCTTTCCCCAAGTGGGGAACTGGAGGTGTGTGGGAAAGTCTTGGATTGTTCTGATAATTGGGAGATAATGCTGGCATTTAAGAGAGATGGACATTCTGCAAAGTCAGGGTCAGTTCCATCAAATATCTTTCCTACCCCAAGGCCAATGGCACCCTTGTTGTGGAACACCCTTAGGTTTATTTCTGTAGATAAGAGAGGTGAGACCTAAGGGGCCAAGTGACTTCATCAAGGTCACACAGCTGGCTCCAGACAGAACTGCCACTGGAAGTGCTCTGTCTACGGCAGGGCTCCCTCCATCAAATCCCTGGAAGGTCCAAAGATGAAAGCCTCTCAGGACAAATTGAAATCATCTCCCATGAGACAGTATTTGGGATCTTGATCGCAAAGCCGAAGAAATATTTTGGCTGGATATGGGGATATGTACAAAGCTAAACCAAAATCATGGCCATTAAGTTGATAGCAACCCTCTTATGAGTCAGCCCATTTATGCCACGAGGACACTTTTTGGTGGCCTGTGCAGCCACTGTTAAAGTGCGGTAATACAGCCAGTTATCTAGGAGCTATGAGCAGCTTATGGGCACAGTGGTTATGGAAATCTGCCCCAGCAGTTTGGGAGCTCCAGTCACTCCAAGGGAAAGAGGGGAGCCACTTGAATCTCTTCGAGAGTCACAGTCTTGGAGTCACAGTCTTGGAAGCCCACCGGGGCAGTTCTGCCCAGTCCTATAAGGTGGCTATGAGTTGGAATCAAATCAATGGTCATGAGATTTATTTATTTTTAAGGCATGGAGCGTTGGTGGCATCATGGGTGAAGTGTCGGGCTGCCCTGCAGGAGAACGACGAGGTTGTCTGCTCCGCTCCGGATGGAGAGACTCAGAAACCCCAGGGAGCAATGCCACGCTACCCAACAGTGTCACTTCCCTGGAATGGACTCCAGGGCAGTGAGCTTTGGGTGAGCAGCTATCTTCTTTCATCTTATAAATCGCCTCCTCAACAGGAGAGTCCCAAATAGATATAGTTTCATGATCACTTGAACCCAAGGCCATGGAGTCAATTATAGCTCAGGGCAACCTTCCAGGACCCAGCAGAACTGTCTTTTGGAGTTTCGGAGGCTATATGTGTTTAGGGAGCAGAGCGCGTCATTGTTTTACCGAGGAGAGGCTGATGGGTTTGAAGTAGATTTGAAGTCACCTTGTGTTTGATAGCCCAACTGTGAACCCACAACTCCATCTGGACTCTTTAACAAAGAGCCTCAAGCTTTTTAAACAGGGGGCCAGTTCACAGTCCCTCAGACTGTTGGAGGACCAAACTATAGTTTAAAAAAAACCAACCAGGCTATGAACAAATTCACTGCTGGTCTGTAGGCAGTGGAAGCAAAAACGCCTGG
Source organism: Nesogale talazaci (assembly GCA_004026705.1). NCBI lineage: Eukaryota > Metazoa > Chordata > Mammalia > Afrosoricida > Tenrecidae > Nesogale > Nesogale talazaci. The sequence continues at coordinate 29,018 of PVJH01015364.1, forward strand.
CGGGCCGGATAAATGTCCTTGGTGGGCTGCATGTGGCCCGTGGGCTGTAGTTTGAGGACCCCTGCTTTACAACCATCTGCTGTCACCTCAAATCTACTCAATGAGATGCAGTAGAAAGGAAAGATTGTGGTGGAGGGGGGTGTTAAAAAAGAAGAGGTGAATACAGTCTCATTATAGGTTTTAAAATAAGTTGAATGAAAAGTTTTTGAGCAGGCTCCCAACACATAACAATTGGGGTCTGTGTGCCTGAAGCAGCAGAGGAAGAAGGAGACCCAGGAGGGGGAAGGAACTGGACACTGATTTGATTATCTCCTTAATGATTGTGTCCTTTCTCAGGAGACCAGAGGAACTAGATGGCCCCCAGGTACCATGACTGAATGTCTTGATCGAGGATTCAAATAGATGGCTCTTGATCTCCAATGGGGGAAATGTCGAACAGATTTTCAAATTCTTGTGGAGCCCAGACTTTCTGAGTCCACTGATCTTTGAGGAAGCTCACATCTACAGCACCCCTCCCCCCAAATCTATAAACCTGGAACCACAGCTATGTCCTGAAGTCAACTTTAAATCAAACAACCGTCTCATTCAATTAGAGAGGGATGTCTGCTTTGAGCAATGTGCTGTTTGAAAGAAATACCTAGATGAGACAAAATGGATTCTAACAGGTGATTCTAACAGCGGTGATGCTAACATGTAGGTGAGACATTTAGGGGCCTATTCTACTACTGTTCTACTGCCTCATAGCCACCCCACAGGAAAAAGCAGAATGGTCCCTTTGGGTTTCTGCGGCTGTAAACGTTTATGGAGCAAAAGTCTCATTTTTCTTCCATGGAGCTGATAATGGATTTGATTGCTGACTTTGAGGTTAGTGGCCCAATGCACAGCCCACTATGACACCGGGCCTCATTTAAATGGGAACAAAAAGTCTAAATTAATGATGGTGAAATAATTTGAGATGAGGGACTGAGAATAGCAACATCATTAAGAAAATGACCAATGTCATTGAATTTTGCATTTGAAAATTTTTGAATGGGCATATGCATTATTATATGTTTTCATTCAAGCTAAAATAAAAAAGAACACACACAATAAGAGTTTATGAAAACACAATTTTTTTTGAAAACATAATTTTAGGCAAGGTGTCATATAATACCATATAAACTTTCCTTTTTAGAAAAGGCTGACTAAAAATAGTCACAGATTTTAAACCAATATAGTGGATTATAAGTCCAAAATATCAAAAGAGTGAAAAGAGAATGCAAAACCTGGGGAAAATGGGGATGACCTATCATGGAAGGAGATTCATCTCTAACATTTATACAAAACATGTCAACAAGAAGAGGAGCGTGAACCCCAGTGAAGAAATGGGCAGAGGACATGGACAGACACGTCACCAAGTAAGACATCCAGGCAGCTAAGAAACGTGAAGAAAATCATGTGATCACTAGCCATTTAAGAGCTTCAAATTGAGGTGGGGGGGGGGTTTGGGAGTGAGCCTGAAACCAAAGGCTCAAGTAGAAAGAACAATGTTTTGAAAATGATGGCAACATATGTACAAATGTGCTTGGCACAATGGATGTATGTCGGGATTCTGATAAGAGCTGTCAGAGCCCTCAATAAAATGAAGAAAAAAAAAGAGATCAAAATCAAAACACCAAAGGGCTCTCATATCAGCCCAGTATTAATGGTGAAGTTTGAAAAGAAAGAAGGAAAAGAACAAATGTTGGTGCAGGCGTGAAGCGACTCATGTACTCTTGGCAGACCTGCAAACTAGTGCAATGACTGTGGAAAGTGCTAGGGGACTTGCTGAAAAAGTTGGCACTACAAATGCCAAATAACCCAGCAATCTGTCTAGTTGGTATGTGTTCTGGAAAAGGAAGAGCTGTGGCACCAATAGATGTACATCCACGTACACCTCAGCACTAGGCACATTAGCAAAAAGATGAAAGCAACCTGAATGCTCATCAACAGTAGGATGGATAAACAGAAGTAAGGGAAGGATGCTTTGAAAGGTTCAAGGGAGAGTCGTTGGGGGCATGAGTAGAACCTATCTGAACTTGGTGCTAGGAGTTACTCACATGGTGAAATTGGAAATGAAGGCTCCTTTGGGAATCTGAACATCAAACACGATATTCTGAGGCAGTGGGGAGTTGTTGACCACCTTGCTCTGGATGACAGTATTGGCCATACGAGATGTAATCGTGGACTGGACTTTATAACTATAAAGTGTTACTTGATCAACATCTTCCTGTAATAGGAAACAAGCATAATAACTGTATTCATAGAAAAAAATAAACTCAATACATTTGATGTTAACAGCAGTGTATTGTATGAGAGAATCTCAAGAAATGTATGGAACTGTTCCATTATCTTTAAATTCAATTTTCCACAAATCTTTGGAAACTCCTTTGTGTCTTTTAAAGAACAATTCTGGGACATTGTTATGTGCATTCCTCCAACTTCTTGAAGTTCGCCATAGGCAGAAAGCTGATCTTTAAAAAAAAAGAGATGCGTAGACTCTTTTTTAGCTCTATTAATATCAATAATTGATATCAATAATAAGGGGAAGATTAGTTCATCCGAGAAAAGAAAAAGAATATGGATTAAAAATGGTTGTGGAAAGCAAGACTGGATGTGAAAAAGGCCAGGGAATCGCTCCCAAGTCAGAGCTATAGCTGAGGAGAGGGTGAAGGAGTGCCAAGGGTAAAGGTTGGAAGGGGCTTAAATGTTCTCTTTAGATGGGGCACAGCTAGAGGCTGGAAGGATGTACATTGTTCCCAAAGCTATCCACCTTCTTCAGTCTCCTCTATTCCAATCTTATCTTCTCCCAATTCTCCCCTTTCCCAGATTAAAGCACAATATAAAAACACTAATGGGTGTAAGCAACAAATAAAATATCATCAAGAAGACACTTTAATGCAGTTACAGCCTAGTACTCCGGGTCCACCTCTATTGGTTCAAGGTAGCTCTGGTGTGGAAAGCCAGGTGAACACAACGTATCAGCATGTGCAAAGGCAAGGTGCTAAATATGCGCATCTTTTAGGAAATGCCTAAGAACTATAAGCTTCTTCAGCTCTGTGGAAATTGTATGGCTCCATCAATTTTGCTTTTACCTCCAAAAGGACTTGCTTGCTAGGTATTGCCTTGAAAATCTTGTTTGGTAAGGTTAAACCTCTCACCTGGCTATCATCCACTTCAAACTGGACTAAAATCCAGACTAAGGAGTTGTGTGAGTCTCTCCCCATTTCTGCCAGTTCACATCAGAAAGTACAAAATAAACCACTTTCTTTTAAGTTGTTTTACCACAGGAAGTTCTACTTAGAGCTTTCAAAGAATTAAACCATTTCATGTCCAACAGCACTTTCACAGTTCCCTCCAAAGTTGGGAGGTGTTGTATTATAAATCAAGTCTAACAGTTAAATTGAAACTAATGTATATCCTTGGATGATGGTCGTGTTATTGGCAAAATTTGAGAAGACCTGGCTCTCGGTGGTATCTTTTATAGCTGTAAATACATGTACTCTTCAGTGCTATATTTTACAAACACTTACAAACAGAATTGAGCAAGGAAATGTTTCGAAAGGCCAGTAAATGATCTCAGTGACAAAGACAAGGGAAACAACAGGGTTGACTTCCAATTAATAATTAACAGAAAAATCATTCTGACATCAATTTTTAACCAAATCAAAGAAAACTTACCAGCACTTCTCCAGATTCTCCAGGAACACTTCTCTGTGAAAGGAAGTTAGACAATCATTTTTTCAATTGTAGATTTTACTCATTAACCTCCAGTGAAAAATTATTTTCTCTTAGTGAAAAAGTCTTTGAAACTGGGCTATCTAATTCCTTCAATGGAAGCCAAGACATAGATAGCAATGATTCTTGAACATCATTTTCCCATTGACATGTTTCTCTGAACCCGTTTCTGAATCTTTTGTTTTGTGATGCATGGTAAGTCAATTTTTAAAACATAATACCCCAAACAAATATTTTCTATGAAAATGTTAACCAAACTCATGCTGAGTGACATATATCACATCTAGCCTATTTGTCGGACTTCTGAAAATTCAAATGATTGGTGTTTTAGATACTCCATCTTGCTACAAAGTTCTGGACGTTCTGTTCCCACTACCAGCAATGTTCTTCCTTCTAGGACCCCAATCCCTACCTCTGCCTAGCTGATTCCTCCTTTTTCAGATGTCAGCTCTGACAGAATTCCCTCCCTGAAAGACTTTCTGACACCCCTAACCCCAGACCAGGTCCTCTTCCTTGACCAAGTATTTTCATGGGAGAACATTCCTTTCTCCTGACTACTCACTTTGCTTTGTAATTTGCCATTCTAATCAGGTAATTATTTGGTTAATATCTGTCTCCTGTTTTAGAAGGAGCACCAAAGAACAGGGACTTTGGTTGGAGTCCCCTTGGTGCGACCAGGAGACAAAGGGAGGGGCAAAGGGCAGGCAGGGGCACAAGGAACCCCATTGCCTTTAAATTCTCAATGGCTCAAGAGTGATGGATTTTAAAATAGTGAGGAGTTGGATAAAATCTTAGTTTGGCCTACTTGGGTGAACTGAGGTTTTAATGGATGTACATGAGGGAGCTTCAAAATTTCTTAGGATAATTCTTCTATATCTTCATTTTATTTTTTTCCACAAGAACCTTTGATAACCCATTCAAGGTCAATAGTTACCTTCTATTGGACCTTTGCTTTGTTTTGCAACTGGCTTTTAAAAATTCATCATTTTATTGGGAGTTCCTACAGATGTCATAACATTCCATAATTTTAACAATCAAGCATAATTATACAATTGCTATTATGTCTCCTCTTTATTCTCTCTCTGTGTGTATCTATCTATCTATCTATACACACACACACACACATATATATATATATATATATATATATATATATTTTAGCTGCATCTTATCCCAGCCAATATATCCATTCACCTACGAGTCTGCTATTCATGCCCCTCAGTGGGGTTATGCCATCATCACTGTTATCAGCTCCCTCCTCCTCCCTCCTTCTCCACCCTGTCTTCCCATATCCTCAGGGATTCATGGCTTTCTTTGATGTTTCTGAAGAGTCATCCATCTTGGCATTCTCGCATCAAACTATCTTAACTATACAAATGAACATACATAGATCTAGCAGTATAAATGAGGCAAGCCTTAATAGTAAGGGGAGAAAATAGTAAAGAACCAGAGGATACTTATGTGTTTTATGAGTGATATACTGCATCCTGAATTACTCATTCCCTTCCCCCCGCCCAGCCCCATGTGACCCCTCTGTGAGGGACTGCTTAATTGTCTTGTAGATGGATTTTACTCTCTACTTTGTCTATTGGAATTTTTGAGTGTGGTTTTCAATGACTAAATTTTCTGTCTTAAACTAATGAAGACTCTGAAATGTTGATTTGCCTATAGGATTTTCATATGATTGATCTATCAAATACTCAAACCTCCTACCCACTCAAACTACCTGCACAAAATAGGTCATTGGTCAGTCTATCTTTGTTTCCATAAATGTCTTCTTTCTTAGCATGTGAGCTTTATGTGGGGGAAAAAACTCCCCAAGTCCGTTCAGGCATCCCAGGGAAAGCATCTCATCAATTAGAGGAGCTTGCCTATGCTCCTGCTGCAGGCCTCTTGGATACTGTCTCCAGCAGGCCAATGCCCTTCCTCGGGGCTCTCTGTGATAGCAGCTGCAGAAGAAGATTATGGCAGCAATAGGGACTCTGTGACTGCTGGCATAAGAAGTATCCTCCGCATAGAAATGATTCATTATAAGGCAATAGTTTCCTGCCATAATCTGACACGTTGAAGGAAACACATAACCGTGTATCCTTGAAGGGACTGAGGTAGCCATTGTGATTTGGAGCCTCTGAAGGGCTTATGTTTATTTCACCTTATTAGACACTATTTCTAAATAAGTACAAAACTATTGGATTCTTATCTGCTTGAGGGAGAGAGAAAGAGAAAGAGAGAGAGAGAGAGAGAGAGAGAGAGAGAGAGAGAAATAAAGAGTGAGAACTCTTGAGAATATTTAACAGTTATGTTAATACTTATTTTCCTTTTTTCAATAATGATCTCTTTCATTGTTTTTCCTTTTAGAATAAAGCTTACTATACCTGATACCTCCGGTTCTCTGGTACAAATTGAAATTTCCCTGGGGTGAGCGCCACAAGATCTCCATATTCGGCAAACTTAAAAAGAATTTAGAATGATTAGCTCTACTTTTTTAAAAAAATTAAGGGCCAAAGAAGCAAAATATTCAGATTTTGAAATAGTTGTGGGCAGGTACAAAGGTATTGATTATATTATTTAAAATTCTTTCTGGGTCATTTCACTACCTTAGTTAATGATTTCTTGAATATACTTATGTCTGTGCTAGTTTTACAGAAACAGACGGCCTCTTTTCTCTCCCATTCTGTTAGCAGCTGAGTACTTTAAGCAGTGTGCCACTATGGCCCCTCATCATGCTAACAAGCCCGCTGTCATGAGTTAGTTTCAGACTCCTAACAACCCCTACATGGGGTTTTTGAAGAGGTAAATCTTTACCAAAGCAGATAGCCTCTCTGTTCTCCAATGGAATGGCTAGTGGTTTTGAACTGTTCACCCTGAAGTTAGCAGACCAACACTTTATCCGACAGCGCCACCAGCGCTCCTTAATGGTAATCATAGGTAATAATGATTAAATTCTCGCTATTGCCAGGCAGTTATTTCTCATGACAACTGTTTGGGTTCAGTGTATCGTTATCCCTAACTTTGGTTTAAGGTAAAGTGACCAGACTTTAAGCGGGTCACCATTGACCCAGGGGGTGGGGTGGGAATGGGGTTCTTGGTCAAAATTTTGGCTTTTATGGAGCAAGAAAAATGTTCATAGAATGCAAAAATAGTATTGTAATATATTTATTTTTATTTTTAGATTCTGCAGGATGTTGTTAAATTGTTAAAAAGTGCGATGTCTGGTCACCTTAGTTTAAGGCGAGGAATGAAACACTTCCACTCAACCTAATTCACATGCCACACTTGTTAATGACTTAAAAGGCAAAAATACTTCCCAGGAATTGTGACGGTAAACACTTGCTAGAAGAATGTTATAAATTTTCATCTGACACAGACTCATTATTGGATAGAAATAGGATAGTTACAGAGTGTAGATAGTCTAGGCTAACATCAAGGAGACTTTTGGGAGTACTTACTTCAGGAAGTTCACTTGTGGGGATTTCCAAGCCTTGCAAGGGCCCAGAAAGCAATAACCAGGAAAACAGGCAGATGAGTCCTTTCATGCTGCGAGTCAGCTCTTCCAGGCTTCCCAGGCCAGATGGGCTGTAGAGAAGACCCGCTGCCTCTTTCTACGGAACTCAGGTCAAAGAACAAGAGAGGGAGACGGTCGTTTTAAAAAAGAAGGGAAAAAAAGTCGAAAGCTCTCAAACTTTGTTCAAAAACAGGACAAATATTTGTTCTGCAGGCCCAGCTTGGGCTGTGTGGGTGGATCAGATACTTAGAGGTTATTCAAACAGCACTCACCGGGCTGTCAGAACAAGCCAGACTCAGAGACAGATGTTTTTTTTAAAACTTCTGCTGATTTTTGTTGATCTAAAATATAAGAGGTATTAAGACTATTGTTTTTCTCTTTAAGGAGTCAAGTGAGTGCTCCCCAAAATGTCATATACCACCCCTGAAGGGCGCTTGGATGAGCCCTGGTGGCTTAGGGGTGCCACTGCTAACTGCATGTCAGCGCTTCAAAACGACCAGCCTTTGTGTGAAAGGAGAAAGATGAGGCTTTGTACACTGCTGATTCTAGTAACTGATACGAATAGTTAAGCACGTAATTAGCTAGCTTATTTTCCGACTTCATATACAGACTTTATGAACTATCGATGTTAGTATTTCCATAGTAAAATGTATTGAACTCGAAAACCGTAACAACCAAAGGTAATGAAGCAAACTAAATGAGGAACAACAACAACACCATGGTTTTTTAAACAATAGGAATTATGCCAAGGTTTTCAGATCTCACAAAGCACAAGACAAAAAGAAAGCCTGCAGTTTGATAAAATGTAGCCATCTGCCAATGGAGTAAAACAGTGAGTCTAAGAAGACACTTCATACATAATATTTTATAAACGAATAGTAACAAAACAATGAGGATAAATGTGGTAGGGACATTTGATGATGGGTAAATCTGCTTGAAATCTGAATCAGCTCAGCTTCAGAAGCGGATGGAGACCTTGGTCTCCTGGGTGAAAGCAGAGAATATGATACGAGGAAGATTTTTATCTGTTTTTTCACTCTTCAAAGGCATTGGGTACGGGCCGTGGTGAGAGTTGTAACAGTACCCAACAAAATGGTTTAAAAGAAAAAAAAGGCATTGGACTGCATGGATCATAACAAATTATGAATAATATTGTAAAGAATGAGAATTCCAGTACACTTCACTGTGCTCATACAGCGCCTAGATATAGACCAAGGAGCATTAGTTTGTACAGAGCAAGGGTTCTGCTTGCTTTGAGATCAGATAAAAGGTGAGTCAAGCTTGTATCCTTTCACCAGACTTATTCAATCTGTATTTGAGCAAACTCTTTGAATGATGGCATTAGGATCAGATGAAGACTCATTGGCAACATTACTGTCTGAAAACAAAGGTGGCTTGAAGCACGTATTGGTGAGTATCAAAATTTACAACCTTTAGTAATGGATTATACCTCCACTTAAAGAAAACAAAAGTTCCTTACCACTGGGCCAATAGTAACATCATTCTAAAAAAGTTGAAGAAAGTTGTCAGAGATTTCATTTTACTTGGACACAGAGTTAATGCTTTTAGAAGCAGGAGCCAAGAAATCAAACAATGTAGTACATTGAGCAAATCTGCAAAAATCTCTTTGCAAATAAGGTGTCACTTTGATGACTGAGGTTTGCCTGATTCAAACCAGGCACCTTTTAATCTCCTCATATGCACGTGAAAGCTGGCGAATGAATAAGGAAGACCAGAGAAGAACCAAGACCTTTGAATTAAGGAGTTGATGAAGAATATTGAAATTATTTTGCACTGCCCGGAGAACTGTCTGAGTGTTCTTGGAGAGGAGGCTGGTGAGTCTGTCTCCTATGTCTGGACACTGACCAGGAGTGAGCAGCCTCTATGGTGCTTGAGAAAGTAGAGGGTCTGTGGAAAAGGAGAGCCTCCACCAGCCGTGTCCACACAGCGACTGCTACCGTAGGCTCAGCCACAGCCTTCGTGGGAGGAGGGTGCAGGACCGGGGGCGGGAGGGGGGCAGTGCTGCATCCTCTGGTAGCAGCACTCGATCACCTAGGAGCAACAGCAATTCATGGAAGAATGAACTTTAGCTCATACCTTACATGGCAGGGAACAAGTTTTGAGGAATTTCACGCTAAACATGATAATATTGGAAACTGGATAGCTCACATGTGCCACATAAGCTTCCAGGTATTTTAGATGTAAAGTAAATAATGAAATGAGAAATAGATATATGATGAGGGTAAGAGGTTAATAGCTATGATCCAAAATGGTTTAAGAGACTGATATTAAATGCAGCAATAGTACTTGGCAATTACTGAGCACTTATTCATTTATTGCTAGGCAGTGAGCTAAGTTGCAACCATATTTCTTCCTTCATTTTAAAGATGAAAGAATCGAAACTCCCAATGTTTCACAAACTTGGATGAAATGCATTGCAGGCAGGGGGGGAACACAGGTCTGAGAGTCCAAAGGCTTCCTCCTTCACTGTATGGGCTCCTTTAAGAGGACTCGGCTCTGCCTTCTGCTGAAGAGAATAGATGCACCACCAGTCTCCACATAGGATAATGCACATAGTGCGTGGACACAGGCAGAACTGCCCATACGAAGCCAACGAACAGGGAAGCAACTTTAATTTACTACCAAATATGTATTATGTTAGAAAACTAAGAGTTAAAAAAATTATTCAATTAAGGGTGATGGAGAAACATCTACTTACATGCTGCTGGGGCTACTGTCAGCTGGCTTAGGCTTCCTGGTGAGTAAAATAAAAGCTTTGAACTATAAAATTGTTTCTATACAATTTCTACCTGGGGAAACAAATTCCCAAGAAATAATACAAAAAAAGGAAAATCAGGATAATATTCATGCCGGTGAAAAATAAACAAGCAAAAGGATGTTTGTTTAGGAAATGAAGAAATGCTTAAGAAAATAGTTGAGCTAATGGGTGTATGAATATTGTAATGAGTACCAGAAGAGTTGGTGAAGGCCCTGTAATGTAGAAAGGGTACTGGATACATGAAATCAGAGTTCATACCCTCCAGCAGCTCAGAGTGGAAGGGCTAGTAAGGGTTCAACAGTGCACTACAGGGGAGAGTCCTATAGAGTGCACAAGCAGATATGATCTGTTCATTCAAAACAGTTATTTCACTTTTGTTGTTGTTGCTGAAAGTACACACAGCAAAATATCTATCAATTCAGCATATTCTCTTTATGCAATTAATTTATATTGACTACATCCTTCAAGTTGTGCAACCATTCTCTCGCTCTCTTTTTCAGAGTTACTCCTCCCTCTTAATATAAATTCATTGCTTCCTAAATTTCCTTGCTAACCTTTCAAGTTGCTATTATGGATTTGAGCTTATAGTGATGATTCTTTAAAAGAGCTCAATGCTCTTTCCAACACAATTGCTGAAGACGAACTGGAGGAAAGGTGGGGTAGAAAGAAGGAAACGATCACAAGGATCTACCTATAACTCCCTCCCTGGGGGACAGGCAACAGTGGGTGAAGGGAGATGTTGAACAGTGTAAGACATGACAAAATAATAATAATTTAGTAATTATCAAGGATTCATGAGGGAGAGGGTTCTGGGAGGAAGGGGAAAAATGAGGAGCTGATACCAAGGGCTCAAATAGAATGCAAATGTTTTGAGAATGATGATGGCAACAAATGTGCAAATGTGATTGACACAGTGAATGTATGTGTGGATTGTGATAAGAGTAGTGCCCCCCCAATAAAATGACTAAGAGCTAGAGAGAGAGATCAATGCTCAAGGCAGACATTATTAATTGAGCTAAACTGCTGTTCAATTCAGAAGCCCCGATGGGTTGGTGGGTTATGCATTGGGATGCTAAGTGGAGTGTCAGTGGTTCAAATCCACCTGGTGCTCTGAGGATGAGGCTCTTTGTTCCCATAAATGCTCATAGTTTTGGATATCCTACATAGAAGGGATCTGACTGTGAGTTGCTTTAAATGATATTTTTGTTTTAGGGTGCAAAGATCATCTCAGACCAATAGCTTCAAGGGTTCATCCAGATGAATTCCTGACTTCAAAAAGTTTAAATATCTTGAGAATTTGAAATTCTGTTCTCCACCCTCTATCTATCCTCTCCCTTTAAGTCAAGATTTGTCTGTACAATTTATGGTGATCAACTCACTTTGATAAGTTGGGACACATTTCACAGAAAAGTTGCTTGCTTTAGTAGGATGAATAGGAGTTCTCCAGGCTGACAATGAGAGAGTCCCACTTAGTGAGTTAGCCAGGGCATCCAGGGAAATGGAGACAGAGTGAGACGTGAAAAACAAGCAGGATGCCAAAGTGAACCCCGGAGAACCTGATGAGCCAGGTCAAAGGAGCTTGAATGCTGCCCTCTTGGCTGTGGGAACTTCGCAGAGCATTTTTAGAAGAGAAGTAGGAGAAGTTTGCCATTTGATAAAGATCACTTAGGATGCAACAGGGGTGATGGAAAGAGCAAGACAAGAAAATAGTTGGCTATTTCAGAGATTCTCACACAGTGATTCTCAATCTGTGGGACACGACACCTTTGGGGGTCAAACTACCTTTTCACAGAAACCGAGACACTGTCTCCAGGAGGGTCTGACCACATATGAGTACCCAGTATGAAGACTGCTATTCATGCTGCCCCTTGCTTCAAGACAAAATTTCATTTATTTGTCATTAGAAATAAATGTTTCACAATATGTAATTATGTACTATTTTTGTGATGAATCATTTTTCCCTATATTCAACTTTTAACAATGAAAATGCATCCTGCGTATCAGATATTTACATGAACATTCATAACAGTAGCAAAATTACAGTGAAGAAGTAGCAATGAAAATAATTTTATGGTTGGAGTTCAACACCACATGAGGAACTGTATTAGAGGTTACAGCAAGAGGAAGGTTGAGAACTACTGCTCTTGCAGGACTCTCATAGAGATAACATGGGGTTCCAAAACATAGGTCCTCAAATTTATTTGACTTACTGATCCCTTTTCAGAATAAGAGGACTCAGCACCCTCTGAAAACTAAAGGCTTTTGTACTCCAGCCCACAATTGAGGATAAAGTGTAGGTATTCATTTAAAAAATTGCATTTTTTTGGGGGGGATTCATACAACCATTAGCACAATCCAAACATCCATCCATTGTATGCAAAGCACATTTGTACACTTGTTGCCATCATCATTCTCAAAATATTTTCTTTCCACTTAAGTCCCCGGTATCAGTTCCTCATATTCTCCCTCCCTCCTTGATCTCCACTCCCCGATGAACCCTCAGTACTTTACAAATTATTATTAGTTTGTCATATTTTACAGTGTCCAATGTCTCCCTTCACCCACTTCCCTGTTGTCCGTACCCCAGGGAGGAGGCCATATGTATATCCTTGTAATTGGTTCTCCCTTTCCACTCCACTTGCCTTCCACCATCCAGGCATTGCCACTCTCACCACTGGTCCTGAAGGGATTATCTGTCCTGGACTTCCTGTGTTTCCAGTTCCTATCTGTACCAGTGTACATCCTCTGGTCTAAGGTAGAATTTGGGATCATGATAATGGGAGGATTTGTAAGGTAGAATTGAGATTGTGATAATGGGGGGCAGGAGTGGGTGGGTGGAAGCATTGAAGAACTAGAAGAAAGTTGCATATTTCATCATTGCTACACTGTACCCTTGTCTCTTTCTTATGACCTTTCTGCAAGGGGATGTCGCTTTACCTACAGATGGACTTTGGGTCCCCAATCTGTACTCCCCCTCACTTAAAATGATATAATTTTTAGTTCTTTGATACCTGATACTTGATCCCTTCAACACCTCATGGTTACACATACTGGTGTGCTTCTTCCATGTGGGCCTTGTTGCTTCTGAGCTAGATGGTCGCTTGATTATCTTCAAGCCTTTAAGACCCTAGATGCTATATCTTTTGATAGCCAGGCACCATCAGCTTTCTTCACTACATTTGCTTATGCACACATTTGTCTCCAGTGATCATATCAGGAAGGTGTGTACACAATGATATGATTTTTAGTTCTTTGATCCCTGATAATTGATCCCCTTGAGAGTAGGCATCCATTTTTGTTGTGCACCTAAATTATTCCAGTGTCCCCAGGGTCAGTATCTTCCACTTTGAGAAATGCTGTTCTAAATCTAAGGGGATAATAGTGAGGATAGCTTCAGGCAATGGATTCATGAGTTATAACACAAAAGCTATGTTTATGTAGCATTTTACAATGTTCAAGTGAACATTTTGGTTCTTTTGATATATAGAAGCATGTTAAATAATGATAACCCAAACCAAACCCACTACCATGATCGATTCTGACAAATAGGGAGCCTGTTAGAGTGACTAGAACTGCCCCCATAGGATGTTCAAGGCTGTTAATCCTTACAGAGTCAAACTGCCACATCTTTTCCCCTCTGAGACTCTAGACAGCTTGAACCACTGACCTTTTGGTTAGCAGTTGAGTGCTTTAACCACTGTGCCACTATTAAGGATTTTGTAAATAGTGATAACAGAATGCAAATTATTGTTGTCAAAAGGTATAGTTATACAATAAAGCCCACACAAAGGAAGCACACAGGCTATGTTATCACAAGGTGTTGATGGGGTCATGAGGTATTAGAAGTTCCCAAACAAGCAACCAAATTGATGTGAAGGGTCATGGATGTAGTGGAAACCCAAAACTCACCTGTAAAATAATTGGACCGTCCCTCTCAGAAAGGCCACACTGAAGGAATGATAAATCCAGGGTGTGGTATAGCACTGATGAACCACACAACTTTCCTCTATTTCTCTAATATTTCCTCCTCTTATTGTTATGGTTTTTAATTTGTTTTACCTCATTAATCATGTTATATTTGCATATGTAAATTTTTATATTTACGATCATGAAAGTCAAGGTAGACAACTCTTCAGAACAGTAGCAGGAGTAATGGTTTCTTGAGGGTATAGGAAGAGGGGGTGGAGGAGAGTGGGGAATAGCATTGATGACTATATATATATATATCATTGAGGATCTTACTTGATGGGATTAAATAACAGAACTGTATGTGAATGGATATATTGGATTGTGTATGATATGGCAAAACAAACAAACATACAAACAAAATAAAGAACCCAAGAAACTATATGGGGGGTGGGGAATAAGGATTCCTGCAGGTAGTGCGGGGAAGGGAGGAGACAAAGGGGGGCTGATATCAAGGAGTTCAAGAAGAAAGAAAACATTTCACAAGTGATTGTGGTAGCAATTGCACAGTACTGCTTGATGTGATTGAATGATGGAATGTTATGATATCTCTAAGAGCTCACAATAAAAGGATTAGCAATGAAAAAAGGTACAATTATAAAAACATGTAGACTGCCAAAGGGCCAAGAAAACTTAGTGACTAAGATATTGACGGTTGTATTTCTAGTTGGTGAGTTTATGGGCAATTTATGCATTTTTCTTTAGTGTTTTAGAGTCAAAATCTCTGTGTCTCCCCTTACGAGAGAACTTAAGCAGCTTCCTTAACTCTCTGACCTTTATGTATGGAATGGCAATGGTCTCCTATCTCCTCTTGTACAGTTCTTGTGAGTATTGACTATAACAATGAATATAAAATACTTGGCTCAATAATTGTTCCAGGAGTGCTACCCATAATTATAAATTACTTTCATCACAAAAGAAAATGTGGATTTCTACAAGAGAAAAATTCAAGACAGAAAATAATGGTGTTCAGTATTGATTGCATGATTTTTTTTCACAGTGAGGTTACTTGTGCCCCTCAGATTCTTGATAGCTAATCTTAATTCGTTCCCCACTGGCACATATTCTTGTGCATCGAACTATAGAAATAACTGTGTGCTAAATGATTTAAAATATTTTCCTCATATACTTTTGTACTGTTACTTTGTTTTTTTTCTAACAGTTCAATTCTTATAATAGACTTAATATATCTTAGATTTTAGAATGTGCTTATCATCAAACCATTCCTGTAGGCGCCACACATAACATTGCTTGTTCTTTTCAGAAAAAATAGAATTTTATATATTAACTCATCCTGACAATTTCCCTTGTAACCGATAAGAAATGTTACCTCCCTGTCACATGACTGGGACAGGCAGCTGTAGCTTTGGGCAGAATTGTGCCATTCTCTCCCCAGGAAGGTTGCAGATCGAGAGTGAGGAAACATAGCTGGATCCCTTCCATTTCTAGGCTTGTATGTTTCCGTCTTGTCTATTGGCTGTTTTGATGGCAGGAGCTATAAAGGAAAAGAAGCAAGGTGGTACTTAGTACTTAGTTAGCATAGTGGTTATGTGTTGAGCTGCTAACAGCAAGGTCTGTAGTTCAAAGCCACCAGGGACTTTCTATAGGATAGTTCACTCCCATAAAGAGTTATCTTATTTTTTAAAAAAACTATTATTAATTGGAAGTTAATATATATATATATATATATATATATATATATATGATGTCATTCCACAGTTCAAGTACATCAATTGCTACCACAATCAGTTTTTTCAAATTTGTGTGAGGCCAAAATTCATTTATCTCTCTTTTACCACTCCCCAAACATTGTACTCACCTCCCTCCCAAACAAAACAAAGCACACCCTTATTCTATTTGCTGTCCCTATAGGTTCATCCATTCTGGATTTCACATATTGAAAAACAGAAAAGACATGTAACACAATTTCAAGAGGGTGACCTCGAAGGTCACAACACTTTTATGGTAAATTCTAATATGAACAAACTAAAAACAAAAACAAAAATATAGAAAAGGTTGAAAACCAGATTAGGTCCAGCATGCAAAGTTTTAACTTTTCAAGTCAGTTTTCTCCCTTTGATCTTCTATTGTCATCTCTCTAATGATTCTGTTTAGCAACCACTTGTTCACACTCTTCAATTATGGGTAGAGGGAGGTGACCAGGGGTTTATTTCCTATGTGGTTCCCACCAAGGTTCTTGGACTCCCACTGTCCTCCAGAGTCTTCTGCAGACTGGACTCTCACAATTTTGGTTATGATATGAATCCCTCCTTTGTCTTCACATGATAGGATTTACAGTCCTTCAGTGACTGATGTTGGTGCGCTTCGTCCACGTGGTCTTAGCTGACATCTTACTTAGATGGCTGCTTATTTTGAGGCAAGCCCAGACACTATGTCATTTGATAGCTGGCACCATTGAATTTCTTTGTTACATTTGGCTATAGCACATATTGCTATGGCATCATTTTGCTACAGCAAACTTTCTGAGGCAAGAATTGAGCAGGGCTGTGACATAAGAACTGATTGTTCTTAAGTTGGAGCTAGGATTTCGTGTGAGCCCCAAACTCATTCTTGGATCTGTTTTGTTTGTTGATCTGCCTTTGGCTCCCTTTCAAAATCTCCTTGTTAATTTATGGTAGAGAGTCTCATTGATCATCCCCTGTGGCAGTCATGTGATCTTGTGTCAGTTTGAGGATTATACATGGAGGGGTGGAGTCTAGCCTGTTAATCTGGAGATGGCCAATGAGATGTCTGTGTGAGCATGGCTTTTGGGAGAACTTGGAGATCTGGCCATATTTCCCCCTTGGTGGTGAGAGACTCACACAACTCAGTTCCTTGGAGACGCTCTGCTGACAGGACACAAGGCTGTTTCCCTGGGAGATATCCTGGAGGAGAAGCCACATTGGCTTACCTTGATGGAACCAGACTGCTGAAGCTGGAAAAGCCACATAGAGATCCTGTCAGTGCTGAGATGTGTGAGAACACACAGAGAGGTTCCTGCCAGTACTGAGATGCTTCTATCACCACTGGATACACGAGACTCTGCACCCACTGGCCTGGGGTGATTGTCCTGGTGTCATTGCATGTGCTTTGTGAGTCTGAAGAGGGCTTTATACATTGACATGGGACATATGAGCTAATATCGGATTTATGACCTTGAACTGGACTGGGATGGAATGGCTCCTCAATGTACAATTGCTCTTGTATATAAACCTCTTTCTTATATGAGTGCTTATGAATTTGTTTCTCTAGTTTACCCAGACTAACATATTATGGCTTCTCTTTCAGGATGTCTCATAGGAGTCAGCCTTGTGTCTTGTCAGTAGTGAGTCTCCAAGGGACTGAGTTGTGAGTCTCTCAACTCCAAGGGGTAAATATGGCCAGATCTCCCAGAATTCTCAGGAGACACCCATGCCCACACAGAGATATCATAGGTTATCTCTAGATTGATAGGCTAGACTCTACCCCTACACTCATAATCCTTAAACTGACACAAGATGACATGACTGCCACATCCCCCCTAGGACAGAATGTTGTCTTTTTAAAGCCCTGTTGAGAGAGGGATATTGGGTCTATGTTGGCTAAAGCCACATCACAGTACTCAAATTACTCCCTTGTACAGAATTGATCCTTACATGGTTTGACATTATTTACACAAACAATGGGGGTTCATTGTCAGGGAAATTTACCACAATAATCACTGAGCTAGTCAGTCCCGGCCATAAAGATTTTTATTATGGGAAACTTACTGGGGTCCTATTGGGTCACGATGAGTCGGCTTGAACTCGATGGTATTGGGTTCAGATCTGGGTTTTCAGAGGAAAGTGAAAGCACTGCTGCAGACTCAGGGCGGCGGCTGCAGTGTCAGCCTCAGTTCTTCCCAGGGAGCTCCTGGCCCCAGTTCTCTGGGCCTGTGGGGACACATGGTCCAAGAACACAGCAGCCAAGGAAGTTCACAGTCAGGCATCCAGGGTGTTGAGAGTAGGGCATCCAACTTCCCTGGCCAGCAACTGGTGGGATTAATTCCAATCCCAGGAAGGGCAGACAATCCTAGATGACATGCAGGTCTCTGGTTTGAGGGGGTTGGGAAGGCCCTTAAATAACCACCTCATTAGTGGCTGCTGTGTATTTCTAGGTCAGGCCAACTTTAGGAAAGGGACTTGAATGATGGGGCTTTCCCCAGCCATTCTTCACACCTTTGGTGCACACTGGCTTAGTGCTTGGCTGCTGACTGCAGCATCCCTGGTTTGACCCTTCCAGTCCCTTCTCAGCACAGAGACATGGCAATCTGCTTCTGGAAAGACTTAGAGTCTTGGGAACTTTTGGGGGTGGTTTTACCTGGTTCCTATGGGGAGCTCTGAGTCAGCAGCTGGTTTGGGATTCCATCTCCATCCCATTAATAGTTATGTGAGGGGTCTTGGAGGAGTAACTACATAGAAATTAAATGTCCCACTCTTTAAACATGTAGACAGCATCTCAGTGGTTTGTGGATACATATACAGAACTACAGTGGCGTGTGCTTTCTATCTTGCTACATGTCGACACAATTTGCTGTGGCCAGAGGGGCTCTAGTGGGTTTCATGTTGGGCAGCAAATCGCAAAGTCAGAGATTTGAAACCATGTGTGTCTGCTCCTCTCAATATGTATAGAATTGGAAACTCACAGGGGCAGTTCTACCTTTTCAATTGGGTGACCAAGTGTCGGAATCAACACAGTGGCAGTGAGTTTGGTTTGGTATTAGTGTGCCCAAGGGAAAGTCCTGGACTGCTAACTTGGGGTTCCAAACCCATGCTGCTGTGAGAGAGAAAGTTGAGGCTGTCTGTTCCCAGAGAGACTGAGGCAAGATGGTGCCTGATGCAGGATACTCACCGAAACCAAAATCACTGCGATTGAGCCGATCCAGACTCATTGCGACCCGACAGAACACAGTAGAACTGCCCCTGTGGGTTTCTGAGACTCTAACTCTTTATGGGGTTAGAAAGCCTTCTCTCTCTCTTGAGGAGAAGCTAGCCTGTGGTTTTGAACTGTTGACCTTGTGATTGGCAGACCAGTACATAACCCATTAAGCTACCAGGGCTCCTCTGGTGTAAGGCAGGCAGCTTCTATTATATCCGTATTATTACCACCATCGTTCCAAAACAGCAAATAAAACCAATATGTGAGTGTGAGGTAAAACTCCCATGATATATAACCCAGTATTGTTTCTATTTTTCGGCCTAAGTTTTCCCTACTGACCTTTAAAACTGCACAGCAATTTACCTTCCAAAAGGGAGAAAACTTATCCCCTCTCTCTTCTCTAGGATGAGCTGGGTGATCGCCAAGTCAATTATTGCTCAGGTCGATCCTTGTGGACACAATTGTTTCATCGCCTCTGGTGTTCTCTGTGGAGATAATGTCAATGGGTATTTTAAATCCACTGGTAGAATTTTCAAATAATTTTGACTTTTTAATACTGTGGTTCCTTTTGGGGATCATTTCATCCCCAAAGATTTCAATCTGATATACAGCATTGTCTCAGAACAAACTGAAGCAAGGGCAACCTGGGCCACGGGTCTCTTCATGCTGATAGTCTATCGCCAAATCCAAAGGTCTTGGGAAAAACTCTCTGTTTGATCTCCCTACCGCCATGGGTGCTGTGCACGTCATCGGGAGGTCTGAACCTCCCCACCCCAACCCCCATACCTGGGCAGGTAGGGTGTGGTGAATGGAAAGTGTCCACCTTATTGATAGGATGACATTTATGACCACAAATGATGCAAAAAACATCAGTTTGATTTATGTGAAAACCCCTGGAAGTTTTACAAAGGGGAACCCCCCCCACCGTTTCCACATGTTTAAACAAAGTAAGAACTCACTTGGTACTCAGTGAGACTTCTGAGAGAGCTCAGTAAGTCTGAGTTACATGACCTTGACTATGCCATAGCTTGAACAAGCAATGCAACTGAGAACAACCACACATTTATTAAATTCGTTTGTAATGTTGAGGAAAAGGATGTCTGAAAAAACCCAAGTTAAAGTTGAACTGGGTATGCATACCTCTTCTTGACCCTTACTGTGTCTACTGAGTGTATGAGGAAGCATGACATAAAGAAGGTCTGTTTCTATACTTATTTAATTTTTTTGTTATAGATCCTTTGGGGATTTTTTGCATTTAATTTTTCAATATGATATTCTATTCTGCCACAAATTTTTCCTCCTTCTGGGGCACAGGCGTGGGTTAATGTAATTTGGGACAAGAGCCTAAAGAAGTTTTGGAAGGGCACGGTTAGAGTTTGGGCAGAAGTCCTAAGAGACAAACAAATGAAACCAGAGTATGGAGCTGATTTCCTTCTAAGGTCTTGATCCATGGAGACTTGGCTGGGATGTGGAGTCACTTCAACCGTGTTCTGTTTTGTGTTCCTTGTCTTGGAGATTTGCATGCATTACCAGAGTAGAGGCAGTTGAGCCCAAGACGCCAGGTGAGCAGCTCGCTCTTGTTGTAAGGTGTCCTCATGTTGGTTCAGATCTGAGCCATCCTATGCACAATAGAACAGAACCATATCTGACTCTGCACCCTCCTCACAATCATTTCTATGTTTAAGTCCACCTGTGCTAGTCCGGGTAGACTAGAGAAACAAATACATAAACACTCATATGTGTATAAGGAAGAGCTTTATATAAAAGAGCAGTATATTGATTGAATATTTAGAAAACATCCCAGCCCAGTCCAGATTAAGTCCATAAGTCCTATATTAGCGTATATGTTCAATATCAATCTATAAAGTCCTCTTCAAACTCATAAAACACATGCAATGATGTCGAATGCATGAAGATTTCAGGCCAGTGGGTGAGAGAAGTCTTGTGAATCCGGTGATGTTGTAAACATCTCAGTGATGGCAGGGGTCTCCACGTGGCTGTTCCGGCTCCAGAGGTCTGACTCCATCAACCTCTTTCCATATGTCCCTTCCACAGGGATGTTTCGCAGGGAGTGAGCAGAGAGAGAACATGTTTCCCACCTCCAAGGAGGAATACCGGAGTTCCCGGAATGCTTGGAAGGTCATGGCCACACAAAGGCCTCCTTGGCCAGCACCTGACTGACAGACTGGACTCCACCCCTTCCCCCTCAGATTGACAAATGATTGTCTAACTATCACACCATTGTTGCAGCCACTGTGTCAATCCATCTTGTTCTGGACCTTTCTCTTTTTTATTTTCCCCTCTACCAAGCACGATATCCTTCTCCAGGGACTGGTCTCTCTTGATAACATGTCCAACTTGTTAGAGTTTGTACAATGTACGTACAATGCAGTCTCACCATCCTTGCCTTTCAGGAACGCTCTGGCCATACTTTGGTTTGTCTTGGTACTTTGGCAGTCTTCGGTACTTTCAATATTCTTTGCCAGCACCGCAATCCAAGCAGGTCAATTCCTCTTAAGTCTTCTTTTTTAAAAAAAATTTTTAGGCATCACTGCCCTCTGGTGGTGGGAGTAGGAGGTCCAGCCTTTGCTCCTGTGAGCTGGAATTGGACCTCCATCCCAGTGGGCCACAGTCCCGCGCACAACCACTACGCCACTGGGGTTTAGCCCATCTTCTTGATTCAATGTCCAACTTTCACAAGCATATGAGGCAATAGGAAATACCATGGCTTGGGTCAGGGGTACCTCAGTCCTCAAAGTAACATCCTTGATTTTCAACAGTTTAAAGAATGCTTGTGCAGCAGATTTACTGAATGCAATGCATCGTTTGATCTCTTGACTGCTCCTTAGGTGAATTCCAGTGTGTAGCTTCCAACCTTCACCCTAGAGAACCTGGCAGGATAGAGGCACACCTGGAAGCAGATCTCACCATAGCAATTAGGTGTGGAATTGGCATTTTATGTACCAGGGTGGAAAGTGCCTTCACAGGAGTTACTGGGACTTTCCCTGCAGAAGCAGAGATTGTTAGAAGTCACCTATCTTGGCCCCTTTAGCTACAAGACTGGAATGGGAGGCTCACGGCAGCTAAGTGAGGTGCCCAGAGCCACACAGGCAGGTAATGGGGGAAAAGTTGGGTCAGGCAGTGGTTAGGAGCAGTAGTTACCAGTGGCAGGGGGATCTCCCCATCAACCTCCTTATCTTGTCTCTCATATTCACTTCCTGGCTTGATGACTTTGGAAGAATCTATATGTGCCACAATTTTCTTGGGGATAATAAATAGTGCTTACCTTCTGAGCAAATGTCATGGTTTTAGACAAGTGCCTACAACATATGCAGTGCTCAGTAAAAGTTAGTTATTATTTGTAGCATGAAAGCAAAGTTCAAGCCAGGGAACTCTGATTTTCAGGGAAGCATTATGGGTCTGTTTCATGTTATAGTACTTTATGATGAACACTTCAAATGAAATAAGCAGAGCCAATGAGAAAATCTGTCTTTATTCAATTTTAATCAAGGGCAATTGCACTACCCTCCTTTCTTCCCCCTCCCATTAACCCCTTGCTGCCCAGTGTGGGTACTCTTGCCCCTCCTTTGTGAAGGGCGGGAAGTTGAAAGGGGTACGTTAGCTGTGAAGGCATCACAACCAAGCGGGGCAAGCCTTTGGAATGCACAGCACTGGGAAGTTTAAATGCGGGAGTATATTGAGGTTTGTGAGAGATACAAATAACAAATTCACTTTTAAACCTCTATTTGGAACAGGGGGAGAAAACGTTAAGAAAATATTACTAGCAGGGAAATGATGGGGCCATGTTAACTGGTTGTTCATTTAGCGGGGTTGCTCACTGGAGTGTGGCCATCGGGCTGGACAGAGGAACACAAAACACAGGAAAAAAGGAAATGAAATCCAAGATAAATGTGGAGATAGTAAGGCTGAAGTAATTTAAATGAATCATTTCCAGCCCCAGACTAATTACGCACCAGGGAATTGAAAGAACTTCTGGGTGGAAGAAGCATGCAAGTTATTACATTATGTGTGAAAAACAAGGACATTTAAATGCTACAAATGATAAACTGAGAACTTAAAATTTCTCTCTTTCTCACATGAAAACAGAAGAGTTTCAAAAAATTGGTAGAAAAATTTCATTATCTTTTAATTCCATTTTTAGCCAACTTTTTGAAGTCCACTTGTGTATGGACATCTTTGTGGATGTGGATGTGGGTGTCCATACCTGGAGAGAGCCTGTTTCCATTGGGGAGGTTCCACTGCATGGCCACCCTATGAGCTGCAAAGTAGAATTGTTCCAGGAGAACTTCTTGGCTGTCATTTAAATGGAAGCCAACCACCACAAGACCTTTCTTCTGTGGCTTCCAAAAGCCAACCTTTAGTCTAGTAGTTGAGTTCAAATGTTTTGCATAGATATGAGTACCTAGGGCATACTTACTCATAGGGATGAGTAGAAGATAGTGTTAAAAAGAAAGTTTTTGAAAGGGAAGAACTCTGACAAGGTTACATTTGGGGTTGGGGATGGCTTGATAACTAAACTTTATTAGGTGTGAAATAGGATTAAAGTTGGAGATCCAGTGGATGATAAGGAATCTCAGTGGGGTTGGATGGTCAGAGAGAGGAAGAAGGGCTGAGGACAGTCGGGACACTGACATGCCTGAAGGTGAGTACAGGAAGCAGACAAGAAGTCTGAAAACAAAATGAGGGAATGGGAGATCTCCAAACTATATCTGATGTTAGAGTTGAGTCCAAGTCAGAGACATGCTCCAATCCTAGTTAGTCAATGAGAAGAAAAATAATTTATCAGTATACTCAGGAGCTAGCCATGTGTAATCCATAAACACAGCCCACATGTTATTCAGAAATCCTTTCACTTAACTGCTGAGTTCATGAATGATGAGGGCCATTTGTTGCCCAAAGAATCAGGGATTATATAGTATTTGAATAAAAATGAAGTTGAGCTAATTTTATTTCTTCATACTATGGGATTTCTACCCAGATTTGTTGTACTCACAGATTGGCTTGAATGTGATTATTATGGATGAGATAGAAAAATGAAAATGGAATAAATTTTCATTGGTTTAATAATAGAGCCAGCCATTTGAACAAATGGTACTAAAAAAAACTTTTGCTGGGCTGAGCCCTGGTGGCGTAGTGGTTGTGTGCAGAACTGCAGCCCACTGGGATGAAGGTTCAATTCCAGCAGTGGCTCCACAGAAGCAAAGGCTGGACCTCCTACTCCCACTACCACAGGGCAGTGATGCCCCCCCCGCCAAAAAAAAACTTTTGCTAATAGATTAAGGTTAACTTGACAGAATGAATTGTGTTAAAATACAAAATCCTGCATTCCCTGAGCCTGTTCAAATAAAATATACACGAAATAAGTTTGAACGATGGAAAAAAAAGCTAGGCTTATTTTTTCAGACAACAGAGTCGAGAAGGGTGGCTAATTTGTTAGAGCACAGATTGAGAATCAAAAGACGTTCTGAAAGACGAAAAGAAAATTTGGAACCTGTATATTTGTTTTAGTGCATTATTCAATGTTGGCTACATGTGGAATATTGTGTCCAATTTTGGGAAGAATTTTGTGAAACACTTTAATAAATTAGAAGAAATCCATTGGGGAGTAGTGAAGGTTGGAAGAGATTTGAAAATTCTGTCGAATGAGGACATAATGTTAATATTCAATGTAAGAGTAAAGCTGGGATGGATACGACTATTATTCAAGTATGAGACTTCTTAGCCTATCAAAGCAGGCTTCCTTATGGGACTTTACTATTATTTATTATTCCATGAAACATGCCAAAATGGAAAAACAATTTTGAATCCAGGAGGAAAAAGAATCAAGGGTTAGGAAGAAGCTGGGCAGATAGCCGATCTATGTGGCAAAAGAATGAGTAGGGTCAACACTACCCCAGGAAGTTA
>PVJH01015365.1:0-53830 GCA_004026705.1 Nesogale talazaci
TGGCAGTGAGTGGATAACATGTGAGTCAAACATTAGCCGAGGAATCAGCTTAGTGGACGCCCTTTTGCTTTCAGTATTGAGCTTTTCTGGAGAATTAACTATGTGCACTCAGTTTCTGGAGCCTGGGTCTGACTGGAATGCTGCCTTTTAGGGTAAATTGTTCTATTCCATGGCTAGGCCTATAGGATGTGATAAAAGAATTGGAGAGTTCTCATTTGGGGAGCATTGTCGACTCCCTAGTCAACATGTAAGGTGTCTTGGTGGTGCTGTGGGTTAGGCATGGTATTGCTAACAAGGTTCAAGTCCACCAGTTACTCTTTAGGGAAGAGACGGGGCTGTCTGCTCCCATGGAGATCTACAGACGTGGACATCCTGTAGAGGGTTACTGCGCCTTAGCATCAGTGCATCTCTTGTCTTTGTTGATGGTGGTGTCATCTAGTCAATTTCAACCCATGGGGTCTCTGTGTGACCTGCCCCACAAGCTTTTTAGGTCATAACATTTCCAGGGACAGCTCATGGTGTGTTTTCTCTATAAACCCACTGAGTGGGTTTGAACCATCCACCTTTTGGATGGCAGCCAAGCATCCACATGCCAGGACTCTTTAGTAATTTTAAAGTTTGTATATGAATTTGTAGATGCTGCTGTCTCCAGGACAATGTAAAATGGCCTTTATGAACTAGAAATCATTCAGACCCTGACTCAATTTCAAGTGAAGGAAATTGCAGATATGCCATGTATCAAAGGGTCTTATGAATTAGAGTGTTATGTTCTTAAATGAAAAATAAGCAAATGGAGGCTCAGAAAGACCAAATGATACTCCAAGACCCTTGGGCTAATATGTCCAGGACTGGAAACCCAGTCCTCTGATCCTGAACCCCATGGCTATAGACTCTAGGAGAAGTGGTTTTCAACCTTCCGAATGCTGCCACCCCTTCAGACAGTTCCTCATGTTGTAGTGACCCTCAACCATAAAGTTATTTCCGCTGCTACCTCATAACTGTAATTTGCTACTGTTATGAATTATAATGTAAATGTTTGATATGCAGGATGTATTAGGCAACCCGTGAAAGGGTCATTTGACCCCCAAAGGTATAGCAACCCACAGACTGAGAACCGCTGTTCTAGGCATTTCCAGTTTTGTTGGGGAGTCAAGTGCATGAAGGATGGGCTGTAATACAATATGATTAGTGCTGTGGTAGACATTGGTAGAATGTTTTGAGGCAGCCACAGGAAGACTCTGGCTTGTTCTGTGAGTCCTGGCAGGAAAACTATTAAGAAAAAAGGATGGGCATGAGCAAAATCAAGCAAGACTGAATCAGTGGGTCATATGATGGTGAGGAGATGACAGTAGAGGAGGTATCAAGGTTTAGGAAATGGAAAATCTTGTCTGCCATCTTAAAGGTCCAGCCAGGGGGCCTGCTATGGAGTTTATCACAGGAAGGGGCATGTAGGAGTTGATTTATTCATTAGATCAAACACTCGCGTGGTCAAATAGAGGATAAGTTAGCCGATAGGAGAATGTAGAGTTTCCTGTATAAAATAAGGCAGGGATAGTAAAAATTGAGACAAAATGTTTGAAATTGCGATTTAGTACATTAAAGCCCAGCAGGCTGTTTTCCATTGAGTATGAGAGAAGAGGGGAAGGGAATGGTAGGAAATATTCATCAACTGATGGTTGTTCCACGACTCAGTGGATGGCCAGTGCAACTTAATGGATGCTGCTGCCATCATTTCAAGTCTAGGGAGCACAGTGTGTGCATGTGTGTGCGTGCATGTGTGTGTGCATGTATGTGTGTGTGTGTGTGCGCGTGTGTGTCTGTGTGGTGTTGTAGAATGGGGACAGTGATGAGCGAATGTTGAGCATGATGACCTTGAACTTCCCCAATGGATGCATTCTATTGTTGCCAGATGCCCAGGCGTCGGTTCTGACCCTTCACAACCCCTAGGACAGAAGCAAATACTGCTCATTGTTGCGGTCACTGGGTCAAGCCATCTCGTTGAAGGCCTTTCCTCTTTCTCACTGACCTTCCATTGGACCGAGCATGCTGTTCTTCTCCAGGACCCCTCTCTCCATCTGTCTGTCAGTGTCGCCCCGTGATGCCTTGTGCGTTGTTGTGAGGCTGGAAATGAGGGCGCTGGGGTTTTAAATGCCAGCAGGTCACTCATAAGGCACAGCTTCTAGCCCAGCTTCCAGACCAAGAGCAGACTCTGGGGAAGCAATCAGCTGCTCAGGTTGGAGAAAGCAGCCGCAGAGCAGGGATCCAGTAGGCAGTGCATGCACGCGTCTGGCTCGCAGGAGCAAGTGGACTGAGCTGGAGCCCGCCCGGCTGGGAGTCTGCAGCCGCACACCCTGCAGAATGGACGAAAGAGCCGGCAAGAGGGTGAAGACAGGAACATGGCAGGAGCCAGAACTTGGGATAGCGTCACTGCTTTGAGTGGTGGGCAAAGCAAGAGGCAAAGTAAGAGGACCCCAAAATGAAGGGCTCTAGCGCTGGATGATGTCAGATAAAACACAAATCCAGACTTGGGTAGGGAGAACTTTACTCAGAAAGAAAGGAAGCCTGGAGTATAGTAGAAGTGAGGGAGGGGTAGCACCTGCATAGAGAGAACACTCCGTCCGACCAGAGAGAGGCGAGCATCTCACAGAATTAGGGAAAGGAGTGTTTTTGCAGTAGTTCCCAACCTTCCCAAGGCCACCAACCTTTAATACAGTTCCTCAGGTTGGGGTGATCTCCCAGCCATCAAATTATTTTCATTGCTTCTTCATAACTATAATTTTGCTACTGTTATGAATGGGGCGACCCCTGTGAAAGGGTCGTTTGACCCCCAAAGGGGTCACAACCCACAGATTGAGAACCTCTGTTTTAGAGAGACTACGAGTAAATAAGGCCAGGCGTGGGTGGGGGGAGGAAGTGGGAGTAGTGGGTGACCTCATCACTATCTCAGGATATTTTCCAGGGAGTCAGGCTGGGAGGGGTCCTTAAAGAGGTAGGACATTGGTTCAAGGTCAGGGACTTGAGGAAAGGAGAGAAGGGTAACCACCATTTGGTTAACAAGCACTGTGTTTCTGATTGATCAATGAGGATACAATATTCAGTTATTAAATTCTGAGCAGAGAAATGGGAGTTTGGAGAGTCTTTGCCTGGTCTTGTCATGGGCCATCCATGAATTTGATCTAAGCCATAAGGGAGAAGTGGTTCTTTATAGTAAGCTATTTGTCTGAACACAGCGGGTGGGGGGTTTCTCTAATCATGGCTGTTTCTTAGTAGCACAGAAGCCAAGTAAAATTCCATATGACTCACACTGATCTACACAGTCATGAAAGCTGAGAGAGGAGAGGCTCTACCAGTCTGTGAGCGGCCCCTGTGTCTAGCAGTGAGGAGGTCATTGGGAACTTTCCGTTTGGGTAGAGTGGTAGGCATAAAAGCCTGCACCTCAAGACCGGGATCTACACAGGGCCAGTGTGGCAGTCATGTAATCTCGTGTCAATTTCAGGATTGGAAGTGTAGGGGTGGAGTCTAGCTTGTCAATCTGGAGATAATCAATGAGACCTCTGTGGGGGCGTGGCTTTCTCCTGAGAATTCTGGGTAATCTGGTCATATTTCCCCCATGGAGGTGAGAGACTTAATGACTCAGTCCCTTGGAGAGGCTATGCTGACAAGACACAAGGCTGACTCTCTGTGAGACATCCTAGTGGAGAAGCCACATGGACTTACCAGACCTCTGAAGCTGGAAAAGCCACAGAGAAGCCCCTGCCAGTGCTGAGATGTTTCTACCACCACTGGATACACAAGACTGCACCCACTAGTCTGTGATTGTCCTGTGTCATTGCATGTGCTTTGTGAGTCTGAAGAGGACTTATAGATTGGTATAGGACATATGGGCTAATATCAGACTTATGACCGTGGATGGACTGGGCTGGGGTGTTTTCTCAATGTCCAATTGCTCTTGAATATAAACCTCTCCTTTATATATGTATGCGTGTTTATAAACTTGTTTCTCTGGTCTACCCAGACGCACACAACCAGGCTCCTGAGTCCCCAGTGAGCTTCTGCTGCACCAAGAGCAGATGCCAAGGACACTGTGTGCTACCTGCAGCCAGGGCCCTTTGAACCAGCTGGGCAATAAAGTCTTGCTGGAGAGCATGACTACAACTGGTTCTCATGTGTTGATTATCTTTTTATCCAACATGTCACATAACTACCTCCTGACTTTAGCCTCTTAAGGACACGTAGGAAGAGCATCTCCCAATCTCTATTTGTGTTCTTTAGGGAAGCAATCAAAGGCTCAGGAAGACATTCAATTGCAGCCTTCTATTTTATCTGGGATCATGATGGACATCTCCTCCTCCGCCCCTGATTCTCTTTATTGTCATTAGCTGCTGTTACGTTGGTCCTGAACTTGTGGCATTGCTGTCTACAAAAAGATTTTGACCCACACGTCTTCAAGGGCTGCCTTGCTTGCACACAGACCACCAGCCTTTCTTCTTAGTTGATCTGAGTTGGAAGCTCTGCAGAAATTTGTCCGGCATCACAGCAATATGTAATGCTCCACCCACCCGGGCGGTGCAGGTGGTGCATGGGCAGAAAATCTCACTTGGGTCCACCTGCTTGGAAAGTGACAATCCGATCACTGAACCACCGCTGCCCCCTCAGTGAGTCTATAGATGTGCATGTTTGTGGAGAGCATAATCAAGCAACCCGATTTCTCAAACAAGAGGACTTCTGACAGAGAACCTTTCCACAGAGTGTGACTATTGTCGTGAAAAGATTTTTCTGTCAAAGAGCATTTAGATCCTGCACCTTCTTTATCTTTGTTGTTGTTGCTTTTGTTTGTTTGTTTGTTTTTTTGTGGCCTCACTGTCCTGGGGGGAGTAGGAAACCCAGGCACCTTCTTTATCTTACATATTTGTAGCCTGCCTTCTGAACAGATCCTCCGTGATTATGCCTGCTGCTTCAGCCCTTCCACTCCCAGCACAGAGGGGAGCATCCTGGGTGGACAGCATCACCACAGCGTGGGGCTCCTTCAGGGGGAACTTTCTGAGAACCCCGGCTAACACCTGAGGTACCACTTGTGACCTGGTGACAAGGCCCAGCCTTGTAGTGTGGGACCAGGAGGAAGAGAATAGCTCTCAGAGGACTGGTATGATAAAACTCATCCCCTTAGGTGGCAACAAATATTATCTGAAGCAAGAGGACTAAGTTTAAATTTCAGTAGAATAAGGATGGGAAGAAAGTTATACTTTTGGAGGTGCATTAAAAAGGGTAGAGAACTGGGCTGAGCTCTGGTGGCGTAGTGGTTGTACGCGGGACTGCGGCCCAATGAGTTGGAGGTTCATATCCAGCAGCTGGGCCTCCCACCACCAGAGGGCAGTGATGCCCCCCAAAAAAACAAAAACAAAACAAAAAGATTAAAATAAAAAGGGTATAGAACTGTCTTTAGATTAAAAAAAACACCTTACTTTATCTTTCCCGAGGAGATAATGATTATAACCACTCCTCATGCATTGACTACCTTGTTAATCAACATTTCACATTTACAATAGAAAATACCTACTGACTTTGGTGCCTCGATGATGTGCCTGGCAGTAAGTACTGAATGTTGAGTCATGAGGCAAGCGCAATAGATGCTGGCTATGATGGTTAAGGTGACAGAAAAGTCAGCTTGTCTGAGCCATGATGCTCAGTGGGTTGGCAGTTATGTAATGATTTTTGGGCAGTTACATAATGATGTAGTCATCCACCATTTTCTCATAAGGCCGATTTCCAACTAGCAACCTGGCCTTTGAAACCTAGCCAGGATGCTGAGGAGTGGGTGTATAACACATCTTTATATTTTTAACATGCTTGTTATGTCCTTGTGCAGTGACACCAACTCATAGTCATCTTCGATGACAGAGTCGAACTGCCCCAGAGACAGGCATATCTATAGAAATCCCACCCCTGGAAAACAGTGAAATTACCCACCCCCAACACCCAAATATCTTCTAGATAGCCTCACCATGATATAGAATACATTCAAGCGACGTTTGTTAATTTGCTACCTAATGCATGACGTCAGACCATCAACATTACGCCGGCACCTACCTTGTCTCACTGATGGCAATTGGTCTACGATGTGCTCAGAGTAATTTGTGCCTCACTTTCTATACTTTGCAAGATCATACAGCCCCGAGCCATGGAGATCCCCAAATGTGGAAGTAGGGGTTTTATCTTGCTGTGCGATCTCCTGCAGCTGGCCCTGGACAGGGGGGTGGTTCCTAGAAATCATTCTGTGGTGCGCTCTCCACCTTCCTCTTCTTCCAGGAGCACCCAGGGCAGAGGCCACGCCTGCAGAGCTGCTTAGGTTGGACTCCTTACTGGGACAGATGGCCGCTCTTTACTCCTGAGGAGTGACTTTGAATTAGCAGCTGAGCCCCTAACCAGCGTGCCACTGGGGCTCCTTATTTTAACCATTAGGCATGGGCATTAAAGGGAAAAGTCGGGCAAACAAGAAGTTCATGGGATCTTCCCTGTAGGATACACCGCCCTTGAGGAATAAGGTGGATGTAGGACGCCATTCCAGGGGCACCACAGGGAAACCACTATTGATGACTTCCTCCGGTTGTGTTTCAATGGAGCATCGAGCAAACAACAGAGAGAACAAGGCTCACAATACCTGCTTCTAGAAGCCATCTGTAGGGTTGTTGAGTATGCGATATCTGGGTTTGAATCCCCATCCTTCCATCTTCTGGGCTTGTAGACATCACCTTTCTGAGTCTCAATTTTCTTAACCTTCTCAATGGAGATCAAAACATCTGCTTTTATGGTAATGGCAAAGATTGAATGAGGTAATGGATGCCTGGACATTAACCAGCTGAGCGAGCTACGAAGTGTGGGGGTCTCGTCCAGCGAGACCCTCATGTGGGGACCTTAGGGAGCGACGAACCTGGATGAAGAAAAGACACAGAGACGTGGAGCAAGACAAGTGCTGATCAAACTCCGTTTATTAGGGAGAACTAAACCAATTTTATAAGGAAAGCAAGCCTAGGCAACAAGCCAAGGCATGAAACATAGTTATCTTCAAAGTGAACAAGTGAAGGTCAGCACGCCTGCAAGTCAGAGGATAATCACAAGTGCTCTATTCACTACCTATACCATCTTGTCAAGCCTTGAAGGCCAGGGCCGTCCCTGCAACCACCCTCCAAAGGAGGCCAGCTCTCCACAACTCAAGGTCTATGCAGAAGTTACAAAAGTAACAGACCACAAATCTCAGGCCAATAGACCATGACAGAGTTTAGGGTACGTGACTATAGCCAGGTCAAGCATGTCCGGGCTGGATGGCTCCGGACAACGAAGTGTTACTTTCTTTGCCCTCCCTGATCCTTCATGGAGTTGCCTCTCTCCCGGGCTGCTAGGACTGCTCAAACTGGCCCAGCTAGCCAGGGCACCAGGTTCTGATCTGTGTGAAGCTCTCATTCTGGCAGAGAGGCAGCATCTCTTACAAGGTCTTGGACTGCATAGTCATCAGCTGTGTTGCGATTGGCTCTCGGGATCTTCCAGAGTATGTATGACTTAGCCACCACAGGAGACATTCTGGTTCTGGTTCTCTGTATTTTATCTCTGAAGGACAACCGCAAAGACTGATGCAACCTGGTCGTCCTGAGCAGGGCACAGCTGACACACAAATGTACTCTGCTGAGCTAGACGGGGGCAACTGGGGACACGACAAGAAGTCATGAAAGTCAGTCAGAACGGAGAAAAGCAGCCACAGATGGCTAAGCAGAGACAGTAGCTCAACCTCCCTATCAAGTTTCCAGAACAAGCTGTGGCCAATATGGGATGTGGGCCGGGACCCAAAGCAGCAGAGCTGTAGGGACAACACTTCTGCTCTCACATAGAAGCTAGACAATCTTGTGTAGGGGAAGACAACCCAATAGTGTAGACAAGAAGGATATGAACTGGGGATGAGACAGACCTGGGCGTGAGCAAGTTGCTTACCCTCTAAGTGTTCTCACTTTTAAAAGAAGTGAAATGTTCAGGCTTAGAAAAATCTTTGGAAAGGGAAAAACAAGATCTCTGGAAAGGTTCTTTATGTACAACCAAATACCTCACTGGATTAGGTTTCCTAGTTCGATAGATTAGGGTTATGATTTTATGTGCCAACTCAGGAAATTGGCTCAAGTGTTTTTGTTTTACCCTCTGGTTCATTGCATTTCGGGTAAGGTCTTAAAAACTTGCAGGTAGCCCTCCCAGTCACAATAATTGGTTTCTATTCATCATGAACAGAAGAAAGGTCAGGAACAGGAAGATAAAATGGCCTTCATGTCTAATTACTTTCAGGAACAAATGTCTCCTTTGCCATGAGACCAGAAAAAAATGGATGGTGCCCTGCCATCATTATCAAACATTTTGATTAGCAGTTCTTAGAAGAATCCCAATCAAAAGAGAAAATTATGAAACAGAATTCTAAATTCTCATAGGATCCAGAAAATCTGAATCTCCCAAACTCTTCCGAAGACGATCTTTAAGCCTTGAAACAAAATATATACCCAGAAGTCTTCTTTGAACCAAACTTTAAGTAAGTAGAATTAGTTAAGAAGATCAGCCTTGAACATACTTTCTCAAAAAAAATCCATGTAATATGAAATTGACAATAGCAACTCGAAAGGCCCATTAGGAAGCAGCGAGTGTATGTCAATGGAGTCTACATTCAGAGACTGGATCCACAACTTCAAAGATGTCATCAATGCCACTAAATTGTGCATGTAGAAATTGTTAAATTGGTGTATGCCTTGCTGTGCATACTTTCAGCAACAACAATAGACTTCTCGTGAAGGGTACACTAAAATCCAATGCCAGACTGGGCATTCCTGGAAGGAGATCATGCTTAGTGGGTGGAGAGGCAGCAAAGAAGGGAAGGGCCTCAAGAGATGGACTGACACCGTGGCTTCAGGCCTGGGCTCCAGCATGGTTGTAGGGATGAGGCAATGTTTGATTTTATTGTGGATGGGGTTGCTATAAGTTGAACTGAGTTGACAGTACCTAACAACAATAACAGCAGTAATCAATGATCAGAAACCAGAAGAAGAAGAAAAAAAGGCGGGGCAGATAAGGAACAAGTGGGAGACACACACTATTCACTGGACATATTGATCTCTACCTATCCTTGCCTACCTATCTGTCTGACCCCTGAGTATGTGAGCCCTAAAGAATAAACAAGAAATTTAAAAGAGCAAATGGCAATTGTTTATATCTTACAGGATTAATGGGTCTGACAGATATATTATTGACTCATATGCATGATTATTGCCAATACAGGGAAGCTGGCTGGGTCATCTGTCAGTGTTTTTACCCCTTAACCTGAAGTTCCTTCATCACACCATCAGAATGACATCTTCTGGCACCAGACTTGCATTATGTACATAATCCATGATATAAATTCAGCTCTATGGCAACTGCCCCTTGTAAATAAGTAAATTGAACAATTAAATATCATTTGCAAATTAGATGATTAATCATGGCAGTTTTTCTTTGAGTGATTTTTGGAAAATTATATTAAATTACTCACAGTGGTGCTTGGTAAAATGTTTTTCTCGATTTTTAATTTTGAAAACATTTCAAACCTGAGTAAGTTTTACAAATTGCATTGTATTAATATTGGTTGACTAGAGAATCAAATCTATACACTCATATGCATAAGAAAGAGCTTTAAAAAAAATGAAAGAGTTTTGATTGCAGTACATTAAGCTCTATAGAGACAGCACCGAGCCAGGCGGAGTCGGATGGCAGTGGGCGACTCTGCCTCGTGGATGAAATAAAAACATAACAACATGGGCAAAGGCGATCCTAAGACGCAGAGACACAAAATGTCATCATACGCGTTTTTTGTGCAAACTTGCTGGGAGGAACATAAGAGGCAGCCCCCAGATGCTTCTGTGAATTTCTGAGAGTTTTCTTAGAAGTGCTCACAGAGCTAGAAGACCATGTCTGCTAAAGAGAAGGGGAAATTTGAAGACCTGGCTAAGGTGGACAAGGTCCGTTATGGGAGAAAAATAAGAACCTATATTCCTCCCAAAGGGGAGACAAAAAGAAGTTCAAGGGTCCCAATGCACCTAAGAGGCCTCCTTGAGCCTTTTTCTTGTTTTCCTCCAAATCAAAGGTGAGCACCCGGCCTGTCCTTCAGGGAGGTTGCGAAGAAGTTGGGAGAGAAGAGGAATCACACGGAGACGATGACAGGCATCCTGAGGAGAAGGCCGCCACGCTGAAGGAGCACTATGAAAAGTATATTGCTGCGTACCGGGCTAAAGGGAAGCCCAATGCCACAAAAAAGGGAGTCGTCAAGGCCAAGAAAAGAAAAAGAAGGAAGAGGAGGATGAAGATGATGAAGATGAAGAAGACCAAGAGGAGGAAGAAGATGATGATGAATAAGTTGGTTCTAGTGCAGTTCTTTTTCCTGTCTATAAAGCATTTAACCCCCCTGTACACAACTCACTCCTTTTAAAGAAAAAAAATTGAAATGTAAGGCTATGTAAGATTTTTTTTTTAACTGTACAGTGTTTTTTTTTTTTCTGGTATAGTTAACACACTACCGAATGTGTGTTTAGATAGCCCTGTCCTGGTGGTTTTTCAATAGCCACTAACCTCACCTGGTACAGTATGGAGGTTGTAAATTGGCAAGGAAGTTTAAAGCAGATTCTTGCTGGTGCACAGCACAAATTAGTTATATATGGGGATGGCAGTGCTTTCTTTTTTTCTTGGTTTCATTTTTTTCCTCTTCAGTTGTCTATGATGCAGCTTATATGAAATCATTGCTGTTCTGTTAACTGAATACCACTCTGTAATTGCAAAAACAAAGTTGCAATTGTTTTGTTGACATTCTGAATGCTTTTAAGTAAATACAATTTTTTATTAAAAAAAAACAACAAAAAAGAGTTTTATATCAAAGAGCAATTGTACATTAAGAAAGCATCCCAGTATAGTGCAGGTTAAGTCCATAAATCTGATATTAGCCCATATGTCGGACACTGATCTATAAATTCCTCTCCAAACTCATGCAACATATGCAAAGACGCTGAGTGCAGGAAGATCACAGGCCAGTGGGTAGAAAGTCTTGTGGATCCAGTGGCAGTGTAAGGTCTCCACGTGGCTCGTGCAGCTCCATGTGCCTTGTCATCAGGAATACCAAGCAGAGAGTCTGTGGTTCTGCTTCCAGTGAGCTAGTTATCTCCTTAGTGCCTCCAAATGAGGTCATCAAGCGGTGACCTGATTGACAGGCTCAACTCCGCCCTTTCACTCTGAATAGTCTCAAATTGGCAACAGAGTATGTAACTACCACAAGCATGATAAACACTGGAATACTCGTCACCTGATTTCACCAACTGAGAACATTTTGCCATTGCCTATTCCTTTGCACATGTGCCCTCATGCATGTCACTATGTACACATATTACACACACACACACACACACACACTTTCTGTACTTTTTCAAATTTAGTTGCAGATAACACTTTTATCTCTAAATGCTTCACATGTTGCTGAAATACATGGACATTCTCCTCCATAAACACAGCATCTAGTTAATTTCAACCCATAGCAATCTTACAGGCCAGTAGAACTGTCTCACAAGGTTTCCAAGGCCTTACAATTTTAGAAGCAGTTTGCCACATCTTTCTCCTAGGGAGTGCCTGCTGGGTTTGTACTGCTAACCTTCTGGTTAGCAGCTGACCCCTCTTAAGTACTTCAACACCAGGGTTGCGCTATAATCCCACCACAATGTTGAAGGCCTGGGATTCAACCATACACAAGACTATCTAATGGACATCCCATATTCAAGTCCCCCCTCCCCCTTTTTTTGTGGGCATTATTATCAAATCCCTTCTAATGTCCAGAATTTTCCTTTATCACTATGTCCTTTTTGGTCCAGGACATGTTCAGGCATCTCCCATTGATTTGGTGGCTATGTGTCTTAGTTTAGAGCAGTGGTTCTCAACTTTCCTAATACCGTGACCCTTTCATACAGTTCCTCATGTTGTGTTGACCCCCCCAACCATAAAATTATTTTCATTGCACTTCATAGCTATAATTTTGCTACTGTTATGAATCAGGGGACCGCTGTGAAAGGGTCATGACCCACAGGTTGAGAACCACTGCTCCAGAACATCTGCCTAGCAACCTATCCGTAAAAGTACTGTTCTTTTACTTTCTTTCAGAAGTTAGTTTTATAGAGATATTACCAGATAAGATAACTCAATAGTTCAATCATACTAAGAACAGTTGTCCAATCATCACTACAATCAACTTTAGAACATTTCCTTGTACACTGTTTTTAACTCCGCATTTCTCCCCTTCCATGTCCCTAGGACATTATTAATCCAGTTCCTATCTCTTTAGATTTCCCTATCCTGTGTTCTCTATATGGAAAACCATATAAAACAAAGATAAAAGCAAAACAAAAACCAAAAAACCCCAGCAACAGTGACCAGTTAAAACAGAGAAAAGTCTCAATTGAAGAGAAAGAAAATATGGAAAAGTGGAATAAATTTAAAATGATTCAAAAGGGATACCAAATGTTTTGTTGTGTATATTTTGGTCACATTAAAAATAATTACACTAATAACAATGAATGCAAGGAAGAAAACATTCTATAATTGATTGTAATAATGATTGTACAACTCAATGTGATTGAACGATTGAATTGTATCCTATGTGGAACAGTGCCAATAAAACTCTTAAAAACAAACAAAGGGGTAAAAAAGGGATATTCAATGGTAAGGGGTTACGTTTTTTACTAACTCCAGCTGCCAACACCCACTTTATGATGCTCCCTGTCTGATAGGAAGGCTATTTACATTCTTGGTGTACTACAGTCACAGGGAATTCACTGGGGACTCATCCCTTAGGGACCCTGCAAATGGATCGGGAGCTTCCACGATCATCTATAGAGTTCAGAAAGCAGAGTGTTTTACAGGGGTCCTCAAAGTTTTAAAATAGGGGCCAGTTCACTGTCCCTCAGATATTGTCCCCTGGTTGGAGGGCCGGTCTATAGTTAGAAAAACAAAACAAAACTATGAACAAATTTACTGTGGGCCCGGGATGAGTCTGCTGCAGAGTAGGACAACAGCGCAGAAACAAACCAACCGGCGGCCTGGATACATGTCCTTGGAGGGCCGCATGGGGCCCTCAGCCCATAGTTTGAGGGCCACTGGTTTAGAACTTAAGCTCTTACACGGTTCTTTCCCCCTGGGCTTGGATTTTATTTTTGACAATCCTTGGATCATATTGGGTGATGTGCTACTTCCATGTGGCTTTAGTGGACTCCTCTCCTCTCTAAGATGGCTTTTTGTTTTAAGACAAGCCTTCCAGACCCCAGATGCTATTTTTCCTGAGGGCTGAGCACCACCTGGTCTCTTCACCGCACTTTGCAATGGCATCCCTATCTTCAGTGATCTCTTCATCAGGGCGACCCTTGAGTGGATCCGTATCTTAAGAACTAATTGCTCTTTTGTAAGCATTAGTTCAAAATCCATTCATAGATCTATGGATTATATATATGCCCCTGGTTCACTTTAGGGCATCATTATCATTTCCTTTCAGTACTCTTTTAAAAACTGCATTTCCTTTAGCTCTTTACAAAGTGTGAAGCGAGGAGTCATTAAAAAAAAAAATTTCAATCTGTTTGTTTTCAAATACCCAGCAGGCCAATTATTGCTCAGTGACTCTTCTCATCACCTCACGATGGAGGCAGTGGGCTATTTGTACAGGTCCCTGGATTTAAGGGCCACCCACCTGGGAACGTCACACTCATCAATCCCTGGAATTGTGAAGTGAGTTTTTGTTTCCCGTCTCAAAATGAGATATGGTCAATCCTGCTTTGTATTTGACCTCTTGATACCTTTTGACCTTTCACAGCCTCCTCAAGGAAATCGAGCGGCTGAGGGGCCGGAGATGTAGCCTTCCAGGCATATGCCAGGAGAGGTCCAGGAATGAAAGCTCTCTGGGCAAGAACGTGCGGAAATTGACTTACCACAGCGCCCAGAATTGCCACACCGTGAGCTCCGCGTTGTGCCTGGATGCAGAGGAGCTCCCGCGGGCTAAGAGCGCCGACTTTGCCCTGGGTCCGATTTCAGATGTGGCAAAACGCCTTTCTGGAAAAGAGACCAAGAGCTTGAGCGCCATTTCGAGCATCCCCAGGAAGAAAAAGACCAGACCGAAGACGCAGAACCAGGTTCAGCTCTGGAACGGTCCCGAAAAAGAGACGTCGAAGAAAAAGAAACCCTTTTCCTCGAAGATTTTAGCACTGGGTGAAATGAACAGCATAGTCAAGCTTTCCAGGCAAAGAGTGACTTCAACGACGACGAGCGGGAGTGGGCCGGAGCACATCACCACGATTTACCAGCACCCGCTGCTCCAGGCGCTCAGCTCCGAGAAGCCCCTGGATTGCACATCTGAGCTTATATCAGAGAAGTGGCTTTTCCACAGCCCAGATTTAAGGCCGCAGAAGTATTTTTGGCAGAGGAAACCTCAAATGGACACAAAATTGTATCAGTCAGTCCCTAAATAATACCATTAAAGAATGAAAACAAAGAAGGTTTTTGGATTCGGCACCCCTGCCCCCCAACTCCCTCAACCTGTTTACAACAGAGGTTCTCAACCTTCCAAATGCTACTACCCTTTAATACAGTTCCTCATATGGTAGTGACTCTCCGACCATCAAATTATTTTTGTCGCTACTTCTTGTCATTTTGCCACTGCTATGAATTGGGCGACTCCTTGTGAAAGGGTCGTTGGGTCGTGACCCACAGGTTGAGAACCCCTGTTTAGAACCTATCACTTGGATATTTCACACAGAACTCTATAGTGGTTATGCATCGGGCAGCTAGGGGGAAGGTCAGGCGTTCAAACCCCCCCCCCCTCGCTCTGTGAGATGAGACTTTCATGTAAAGATTTACTGTCTTGGAAACTCACAGGGGCCAGTTGCACCAGTCCTGTAGGGTCACTGTGGGTCGGTTTCAATGGAAAGGCAGTGCGTTTGTTGGCTTTTCATGTTTTTTTTCTGGTGGTCGTGGTAGCTCCCCAGCGCTGCTCCTGAGAGCTGCCGCTGGATTTGAACCGCCAAGTCGCGGGCAGCAGTCCTGCACTCAACCACTTAGGCCACCGGGGCTCAGCCCTGTTTGCTTTTTAGTTAAGAGGTTCGATGTTGTGGTCTCTTAAAACATTCTAATGGATGTTAACTAAAAAAAGCAATTTTTACATTGGTCACCTTTGGGAGGGAAATTGAGCAATGTTGATTTGACAGTGTGTCATCTCTAGAAACGGACGCCTGGTGGCACAGTGAGTGACCTGGTGTGTTACAGAGCACAACTGCCCATACGGTTTTCTTGACGGTCATCGAACAAACTCATAGCAAGCCATGTGTTCACCGGGAGTCCCAGTCCCATTGGCTCCAGGTTTGGTGATTGGTTAATCTTCCAGAAATAGATGTGCAGGTCTGTCTTCTGAGGCATAGATGGGCAGGTTTGAATCACCAATCTTCACATGAGCAGTCAAGTGCAAACTTTGCCTTAGCACGTGAGTTAAAACATTTACTAATGCCCTGGCCAATTGACGCCCCCATCTAGTTCACTTAGGGCTTGAGAGTGGTTTCTGTCTTCCACCTAGCCTCCCACCAGCACTTACACAACGGTAACCAGGGGCACCCAGGTACTCTCTCACAGGCCTTGCTGCCCAGGTGCACATCTGGGTTCTGGGTGGCCCCTGCAGGCTTTCCTGTGGGAGCTGAGTCGGGTGAGGTGTCCATGTAGAAATATGCGTGTGGCGGGTGGGTCTGCTTGTCTGGTTTTGGTGAGACCACAGGGTCGAATGGCTGCAGTCTAGCGGGTCTGAGAGAGTCTATGTGAACAGTGCCCCTAAGAGTGGGGAGGAGGGTGTGCCTCTGAACCTCAGGACTCCAGCCTACCCTTCATATTTATTTGGGTCCCATGGGGCTGGTATATAACTGATATTAGGAACACATCGCTTCTTGGCCTTTTGAGTATGATCAAATGCAAGAATACAAAAGTCATTTGCTGTTAAATGTCTGTTTTGCCCTCTGACCTTGAAGCTAGACCCGAGTCACTTTCCTCAATCCCTGGCAGTGGTGGGGAGCAAACTGAGTGAACACTTGCCCCCTTCTCTCTGTCCAGTTTCTGTCCCCAAAGTGATCGCAGGGCAACTGGCGCGGGACACCTCTGTGCCTTCCACCAGCCCCCAGGAACCCAGGGCTAGTCCTCCGGGATTCCGGCTGGGCCACGGCCTACCCACATAGAGATGGATCCAAGCGGGGGTCCGGGGGACAGTCCAGACTGGCGCTGGAGGTACAGAGAGCTCCAGACGACAGAGAGAAGTCACCTCCCGGAGGCTAGGTCACAGGCTGCGGGGCCGAGGGGCGACGGTCAGAGACGGCAGGGAGTGTGGCAGAGATCCGCTGATCTCACAGAGATGAGACCCACGGCGGGCGACGAGCCGTCCCACTTCGTGCGGTTCACGCTGTGCGCACGATGGCCGCCAGCACGCCGGAATCCGGAGTGACAGCCACCAGCGTGGCGCCGGCCCACGCCCCACCTCTTCCCCTCCCCGCCCCGCCCCAAGTGTAGGCCCCGCCCCGGCCCCGCCCTCAGGACGCCCCGCCCCTTCCCTGTCCCCGCGGCAGCCCAGAGGCTGTTCCGCGCCGCCACGTGCTCCGACGCAGGGCGCCGCCCACCGGCCTGGCTGTACGCGGGCGGGTCTGGGCCGCGCCGCGCCAGTCGCGGTGCGAGATCGGAGAGCATGGCCGTGCCGGCGGCGGCGGCGGCGGCCCGCGGGGCCGGGCCGAGGGCAGCGGCGGCCCTGCGCGGCGGCTGCGGGAGTGCGGCCCGGGCCCGGCCGCGCGCGGGCCCCTCACGGCCCTTGTGCACCGCAGCCGGAACCGCTCCGGACATGAAGCGCTACCTGTGGGAGCGCTACGGGGAGGCGAAGCGGCGCACGGAAGGTGAGTACGGGGCGGGGGGCTTCGGACGTGGGACCCCCCCCCTCGCTCTGCCCGGGGGCCGGGGCCGGCCCCGCTGCGGACCCCCGGGCCACTCCCGGGCGGGACCCGGTCGGTCCCTAACACTGGCAGCCTCGGGCAGCATCGCCGCTGCAGAGCGACTGGGGCCGCGCGGAAAATGCTTAATCGGAAACTTTACAACTCGTGCCTTTCTCCTTTTTTCGAGAGGCATTTGACGATGCTTGGAGCTCTTTAGCCAGACATCTGCGTGGGGAAGGGCGGTGGGGGCTCCCCGGACCTCGCTGCACGCACCGCTGGAAGCTGTGGTTACGGAGGGCGGTGGTGCTGCTGAGCTGCGTGGGGAGGGGAGGGTTTGATATGTGCAGCGTGGAGGGAGGCCAGATGATTTCCCTATTTAACCTCGGCCCCAGGGGGTCCCGTGGGCTCAGGGCTTCCCGGCCAGGTGAGTATTAAAATTCGCGCGGACCGGTGTTACCCGCAGAGAAACCGAAAGAGGAATGAGCTCCCTCGGGCCAGGTACGGAATCATTACCCTGAATTCAAACGACAGGGGAGGGCAGACCCGCGGGGCGCCCTGTCCCCATTCCAGAGATGGGGACCTGGCAAGGTCACGCTCGCTGTACCTTGGTTAAACCCGTTGACCTTTCTTCCAGCACCGCTGACCTGATGGAAGGCGGCCAGTGATCCTTATCTCCAAGGAGCCGCAACAATGGGCTCAAACATACCAGCCTGGAGAGGCTGGCGCAGGGCCAGGAGACGGTCCCTTCGGTTGTGCATAGGGGTCTGAGGCGGCTGGCTTGGCGGCAAGGGGCTGCTTTCAGGGAAGATGGACAACGGGAAGAAATTGACGTCGAATCACTTGGGATGGCTGTGGCTTAATGAGATAGATTCTGGCATGAAGTGCCTGGGATGGATGTGGTTTTTAGAGATAAGGAGAGAATGCGCCTTAAGGGAGAGATTTTGAAGGCTCCTTGTCCATCTTTTGGCCACAAATCTGTTGTATAAAAGTAAGCAAAAACAAAACAAAAAGCGACGATTTCCATCAATTGGAGCCACTTCACTTCTCTCTCCTCCCCCAGGAACTCAAGATGGCGAGCGATACAGAATTCTGGTGGAGAAGTAGCCAGTTTTCTGAGTTTCCCATGGCCGAGCTGACTTTCACCATCCGTTACTGAAAGCGTTTTGTGGCCTGTGGAAATGGTATTGGCTGTGGAGACGCTTGGGATTTCAGATGTTTGGGGTGAAGAAATCTAGAAGTGTACCTAGCTCAGTTTTCAGATGGACATTTTTCCCCCTTGAACTTTAAAAATGGAGATATTTGTATACTGTGGTCATAAGGAATAAATATCCTTGACTGTGTTCCATAGTAAAACGGTGTGCATCACCATCAGTGCGTTGCCTTTGTTAAAATCCACGGATGTCACTGGAGTTCTCCAGTTTGTTTTGTATGCGTGTGTTCAGTTCTAAAGCTCCTGTATGCATTTGGGTCTCCACTGTCAAAACACAGAACATTATTACCACAGTGATTCCCATGCTTTGTCCCTGCTTTTATAACTCTGGTGGTATAGTGGTTATCCGTGGGGCTGCTGACTACAAGGCCAGCAGTTTGAAGTCACCAGCTGCTCCTGGTGAGAAAGATGAGGCTCATTCCCAGAAAGAGACTCACAGGGACAGTGCTGTCTTCTGTGGCAGTGAGGTTTGTACTGTTTGTTATAGCCACACCTACCTTCCTTTCCTCCTTTGTCACTAGTCCTGGGCAGCCCTGAATCTGAGCTCTCATTTTTAAAACCGCGTCATTTTGAAAGTACCATGTAAAAAACATAGCTTTGGTGTGCCATATCAATGTAAAATAGTGTCACCTTTAGGAACTGCCTCCCCTTGCCGCCCTACCTGCGGCGTCATTCTCTGTCGTTAGATGGCGGCAAGGAATGCAAACACTGCGTGGCCCTGTACCAAGATTTGTGCCCATGTTGCAGCCACTGCCCCATTTATTCCTTCTGTCGAAATGGGGACGAACACTTGTCTGTTTCTACAGTTTATTCTTTGCTGCTTTTACTGTTGAGTATGCGATGGGACGTGTGCATCACGGACATCTGAGTGGTTTCTAGGTCTTGTCCATGCTGAGTAAAGCTGGTGTGGACAGGTTTTATGTGAACATACGCTGTCACTTTACCGGGGCCCCGTACCTCGGAGTGCACTCACTGCATGAGATGGTGTAACTGCGCCCTTCATTTTCTGAGCTTCTGTAGGC
Organism: Nesogale talazaci; assembly: GCA_004026705.1. Taxonomy (NCBI): domain Eukaryota; kingdom Metazoa; phylum Chordata; class Mammalia; order Afrosoricida; family Tenrecidae; genus Nesogale; species Nesogale talazaci. Next base: position 19,257 of record PVJH01015365.1, read on the forward strand.
AAGAGTCTCACTTTCTGCCTGACGTTTGCCATGTGCTGGCTGCCAGAGGTCAGGCATAAACGAGGCAATCTGTGCGAAGGCTTGAGAACAATGCCTGGCGTATCTGTTGGCTTGCAAAAGGTGTGTGTCGGACGGAGGGGTTCTCCTTTAAGATGGAGTAGGAAGAGAGGCCTGGTGACCTACTTGTGTAATTCACACAGCTGAAAGCCTGTGGGTGGCCGGCGATCCGCTCCACCAGGCTTGGGGATGCGGGACCCAGGGCATCCTGATCCACTGTGCATGGGACAGAGATGGGGCTTTTTCCTCTCGTATCGAGTTAGGCTCTGAAGCTCACAGGGGCAGTTCGACCCTGCCCTATTGGGTCACGGTGAGTCAGCCGCGGCTCCGCTGGCAGTGAGGTTTGTGGGTGCATGGGGTCAGTGAGAATCGGGCCAGTTCGGCGCGCCTTGGCCTGTTTACGTCGCACTGCAGGGCTTGCCTTTGACTCTCCCTGCAGCTGCTTCCCTCTTCCCGCTACCGGGGGCTGCCCGCCCCTTCACCGTTATCCCTGCAGGGGAAGTGAAGTGAAAGACTTGCATGACCCGACGCGTTGGTTTCATAGCGTTCCTGGTTGGTCTCACGGCGTTCCTGGTTGGTTTCACGGCGTTCCTCGTTGGTTTCTTGTTTTCCTTGTTGGTTTCACGGCGTTCCTCGTTGGTTTCTTGTTTTCCTTGTTGGTTTCACGGCGTTCCTCGTTGGTTTCTTGTTTTCCTCGTTTGTTTCACGTCGTTCCTTGCGGCCGCTCAAGGTACTAGTTCTTCCCCCAATTACTCCTTGTTTCCTGTTGGCATTCTTCCTCCTCCTCTTCCCCTGAGCCTTGTGACCTCTGCCCTTTGGTGTATGCGACCCTTTTGATTGGGGCGATCGGTCCAGGGCGTGTGGGTACCCCCTGTGGTGTTATCGCTCTGTTGAAAGGCGACTGCAGGGCCGAGCTGAGGAAGTGAGTTCGCTTCCTGACCTGGAGTGACTAAAGGCCACCGTTTCAAGGTTTCCGTCGGTCACTGTCTGAAGTAAACCTGGACTCTGGTGATTTGGGGTTTTGGTGCACGTTAGAGTATTGCTCAGACGCAGCTGTTTCAGTACGAAGGTGGCATCCTGCATTAGCCTTCTTCGTCACTTCATCATCTTAGAAGCTTGTCTCGGTGGCCTTGCTAGTGTGTCAGCATCCCTCTGAAAGCAAACCAGTGCCTTCATCATAGGTGTGACCGTGTGGTGCGCTACCCTAGAGCTGTCATCACAAGATCAGGCTTTGGATCCACCAGCCACTCTGCCAAGAGTTACAGCTTTCAAAAACCCAAGAGGAGAAAGTCCCCTCTGTCCCGTAGGGTTGATAAGAGTCCCAGTCAAAACCATGCTGCGAGATTGGGATTTCAGGGGTAGGAGTCTTGCCTTTCAGGGCAAAGACCTGGGTTCTTGTACGAACTAAAGTGCCATCTTTTGCTTTATGAAAACGGAAATTCTCTTGAGAGTCTGAATCTCTGTGGAAGCACACAGCCATATCTTTGGAGCTGGTGGGGGTGGGTTGAACCACTGACCTTGCACCAACAGCTCAGTACTTTCACCAATGCCAATGCACCACCAGGACTCTTGACATTATACATGAGTGTCCTGGAAGTCTTAATTATTGGAGCTCTGCTGTTCTCGGGCATGATGTGGTTTGATGGTCGATTGAACCTGCATTGACCATCAGTTAGGCGTTCCGAGTTGTCTTTTAGACATAGCCCAACGCATTTCATGTGCAGCCAGCAGCCACCTGTCATGCCGGGAGGTTCCTGTGTTGAAGCTGAGCAGGTGGTGCTTGTAGACTCAGGTGGAGTAGAAGAAAGGCCTGGCTTCTTCTACTTGTGAGAACCCTCGGTGTCATGACGGTGTGACCTGCAAGCCCGCCATGGGACCTCACTGGATTGAACACGTGCTTGGTTCCCTTGTGTATGGGGTCCCCTGAATTGTGGGCTGACTGGAGGGCAGAGGGTAGCAGCAAACACCCACTGCTCAATGGTGGTGGTGTGACCTTGGGCCAGCACTTCTTATCTGTCAGCTGTTCTTTTACTTAGAAAGTAGGGTGTTTAGAAAAACCCCTCTTTTACTAAATGCACTTAGGTTTTTTACTGAATGCAGGGTCTGTTGGGAAAAAGCAGGCTGGTTGGATTCTGATGTCACCTTAAAAGGACCAGAAAATGCCGAGTCCTCTTAGTGACTTGACTGTTGGTTACTGAAAAGCTTAGGCCTTGCTATCTAGTAAGTCCACAGAGACATCCTGAGACTTGACTCCGACTTAATGCACCATATCGTGCTGCTGGCTTGCTCATGGTCCACAGTTCCCTTGGTACTCTGATAGATCAGTTGGCATAAGCCAAACACCCACATATGACTACTCCCTTAACGCTGAGGTGTCAATTCCCAAACCAAAGACGTATTGTGTATTCTGATTTCAAACTCAATAGCCAGAGTCTGCTTTGTATTGCTGTGGTCGTCTCGCTGGTAGACCTTCCAAATAAAAAACTTAAAAACTTCTCTATTACTCTGATTTGGAGTGGAAAACTTAGCGACACGGCTTCAGGGCACCTGCGGCTTCAGGGCACCTGCATCTTCGGTGACACAGGAGAGGGTGGTGTTTACTTCTAGGGGGTTCTGCGGAGGTGGAGATGAGGGAGAACTGCTCGGTGCTGGCACAGGGTGGGGGGGCATCACAGTTCATTCCCTCCCCCCCCACCCCCCCATCCTTATGAAGGAGTCTGGATTCTTGGCCTGGTGATAGATAACGACTAAAATATTCTTGGTCTGAAGAGGCACCCCCTCGTTACACCCCAAAAGCATTCTGCACTTTTTCTTATGAGCCTTTAGAACAAAACAAAAAGGAAATCACTTCTCTTCAGAAAAGACGGTCTAATAAGCCATCTGTATAAAACTCCAAACTCACACTGCCATCAAGTTGATGTTGTTCACACATCGTGACCCTGTTGGGCAGGGTAGAACTGTCCCCGTGGGTTTTTAAGACTGTTAAACTTCATGGGAACTGAAAGCCTGGTCCTTCTCTGTTGGAATGGCTGGGGGGTGTCAAGTGGCTGAACTTAGAGTCAGTCCAACCCCATAGCCTTGACACCAAGGCTCCTGATACCTGTTCTGAGAGTTAGTTTTAATTCGCGTGGCATTCATTGTATGCAGCAGTATTTTGAGAACTTTGAAAAAGTATGATGGATCTTTACATAGTATCAGAATTATGGCTATCACTTACAGAGCGGTAACAGGTGTAATTTTAAATGTCACATGCATTATTAATTACACAGTTGATGAGTAACTCTTTGTCGTGAGTTGCTTTTTCCCTGAAGATGATGTTGGTACAAAATAGATGAACTGACAGAAAAAGGGAAGTTCCACAAATGGCGTTTGAAGCACAGCCAGCTGCCTCTGGGGGCAGGCCCAGCCCTTGGTGCGGGCATTCATTGGGAAGCTCCTCCCACCCTCTTTCCGCATGGTATTGGCTGGTGTCCCACAGACTGCCATGGCATTCAGCATCTTGGGGGTCTCCAAAATCTAGTCATCTTGTCATGTAAGCAGACCTTAATGGCAGAGGGTAGAACTGCTCTTGTGGGTTCATGGGGGTACAAAAGCCTTCTTTTTCCTTTCCTGCAGAATGCTGATGGTGTGCCTAGCAGCCCAGCACATAAGCCCCGTGGCACCAGGACTCAGCAGGTTCTTAGCAGGGGATCAGACTGGCATGAACCTCGTTCAAAGTCCAGCAGAAAGCACACAGCAGTTATGAGAATGGACTTGGGTGCATCCAGGGCCGTGAAGATGGGGGTATCCTAGCAGCATTTCCTTATGTGGTACACATCAGGTTACTTTGAGTCCGACTCAGCTCATAACCCCAGTTCCTTGTACAGTGCTCGGCATGCAGTCCGTATGAAGTGATCGCATAGTGGAAAAACTCCCATGAGGTTCATGAGAAAATCGACTTGTAAGAAGATTACGGGATGTCTGACCCTGTTAGTGTAAACGTCAAGAAAAAAGCAAACCTGACATAACCAAAGGCAGGCCAGATGGGTGCAGGGAACTAGTTGAGAGAGATAGGAGGATTATGTTTTTTGTGATGGCCGTTTCTTAGGTAACATGTCAAACCCCTTCCACTTTCACACTTTAAATTATGTGTGGTGTAAACTAGACACCAAGCAGAAGGGAAGGCTCCGATTAGCCTGGTTTGAGAGAGCTTGGGACCCTGCCAGGGACCCTCCTGAGCCATTGTGGGATTCTTGCCACAACCCAGGCCATCAGAGCCGGGGGAGGGTTGGTCCTTGTATTTGGCTAGGTGTACTGGGCAGATAACACCTTGGGTCCGTGGTTCTCAACTTTCCTGATGCTGCGACCCTCTCATGGTGTGGTGACCCCCCCCAACCATAGTTATTTTTCATTGCTACTAAAGACTGTAATTTTGCAACTGTTACGAATCATAACTGACATGGAGGGTGCATTTTCATTGTTACAAATTGAACATAAGTAAAAGCCATAGGGATGAATCACAAAATATGTAATTATATACTGTGAAATACTGTATTCTAATTACAAATGAACCTTAGTCTTAAAGCTAACAGTTTTCATGTCGGGTACTCGTAGGTGGGCGCCTGGAGAAAGAGGAGCAGTGGCTCCGTTCCTAAGACGATCAGAAATATGTTTTCTGATGGTCTTAGGTGACCCCTGTGAAAGGGTCCTTTGACCCCAAAGGGGTCGCAACCCAAACCACTGCTGTAGATGGTCTCCTTCAGCATGTGCAGAGGTATGCTTGGGGACTTCATTTCATCCCGGTACCTCTCATCGCAGAGATAAAATGACCTATATTTGAATGAATATTGGAGAAAGCCATTCTGGGCACAACGTTAAGTGCTGTCAGGTTTATTTTATTTTTAAAAATTCTTAGTGACCCATATTACAGTCAAACTGCCTCATCGGTCCTCCACGCTGCAGTCTTTCCCGTGAGGAGATGGCCTTTCTCCCGGCGAAAGCTGGGAGGTTGCCTGCTGTGGTTGCCTGCTGTGCCAGCAGGACTCCTTAGGGTAAAGTAGTTGCATTTAAACCCCCCAGGTCTAAGGTGAGCCCTGGTAGCGTAGAGATTACACATTGGGCTGCTAACTGCAAGGCCACTGGTTCAAAACCCTCACCCCCTCTGCCCCTCTGCAGGAGCAAGATGAGGTTTTCTTCCATCAAGGTGAGCAGTCTTGGAGGAGACTCACTGGGCTGGGTCTGCTCTGTGCCACAGGACCCCTGAGAGTTGAAATTGACTTGATGGGACTCGTGGTTCTGCAGTGGCACACACACTCTGCAGGGACAGTGTCTAACATATGCCAGACGTTGAATTCAGCTCGCTTGCCCTGACTGGACTTGTTAGCTCTACTGGAGTAGTGCCTTATTTCCAAGAAGATGGCCAGGAGTTCGTGAGGTCCACCCACATGGTGTGGCCTGGTTTCTGGTAAATGCAGGTCATTGTTGGCTAGTGGAACGACTTGCTGATCCATGGGGCCCCGGGGAGATTCACAGAACGCTTGGTGACTTAGAGGAGGAAACAGGCTTTTTGGAGTTCTCGGGACATGGACCATGTGCTCCTCAGTGGACGGTTGGCAGTTCAGGTCTCTAGAGGTACCTTAGGAGGAAACCCTGGTGACTTAGGAAAATTAGCCACTCAGGATCCTCTGGCATAGTTCCACCCTGGCACAGTGGGTGAGCAGCAGTCCACCAAGCGGAAGCAGATTTGTTTTTATTTCTTGAGGATTTCTCTTGTCTTTCTTTTTTTAATAATCTTTTTTGGGCCATTCAGATCCATTTTCCTTATTCTAGGAAAACAGCCTAACATCCATACTTATATGTTTGATTATTTATACATTAAGAGAAAAAAATCCACCTAATTAATTTGATTAGGTCATACCTTCCCAAATGTATCTGGCCAACCTATATACCACTATCTCTGCTCTTTATAAAAACATTGTCCAGAGCCTCCTGGCAGTTAATAACTTTGGTGTTTTAGTCCATTATCCAGAATAAATTGTGGGCATTTGATTTTTGCAGATGACCTGTATGTATGGTGGCAGTTTTCTCCCACTTTGGGAAACACTGGGTTAGACCCACAAAAATATTGTCATAACTTTTTCTGGGATTGTGATATTTCCCCAAACTTAGAGCTTTAGCAACTTCCCAGTATGTGGCAGTCAGTGTCAATTCGAGGATGAAGAATGTAGGGGTGGAGTCTAGCCTGTCAATCTGGAGATAGCCAATGAAACCTCTGTCTCTGTGAGGGCATGGCCTTTCTCCTCTGAGAATTCTGGGAAATGTGGTAATTACTTCTTGGAGGCAGGAGATGCCTTCTCTCTCTCTGTGCTCATTCCCTGGGAGACATTGCAGTTGATGAGACACATGGGCCTGCTGATAGACCCTGGAGCCCTGAAAACTGGAGGAGTCGAGAGAACCCTGCCAGCACTGTGATGCTTCTACCGCCACAGGATACACAAAACTCTGCACCCACCGGTCTGTGATTGTCCTGGAGTCACTGCATGTGCTTTGTGAGTCTGAAGAGGACTTACAGATGGATACCTGATATATGGGCTAATATCAGACTTAGGACATTGAACTGGGCTGGGATGTTTTCTTAATGTACAGTTGTGTTCTAAATAGTGTTTATGTATTTATTTCAGTGTATGAGGACAGGAGGTGTGGGGTACTTAAAAATGTTTGTGAAGTCACTCTTGCATTTAGGATTTTCCCTTTGAGCATTTTCTTGTTAATTTAGTTTGCTTCCCAATTTCCAATACCAGAGGCTCTTTTGTGAACCAGCTGGTATTTTGGCCTCCACAGGGAGCACATGTTGGTGAGAGAGTACTTGCACTCTTGTTTGTCTGGGATGAGTTCTCAGGAACATGCGTGGAGACAGCTGAAGGCTTTTCTTTTTAAAAAAGAAAACAAGCAAAACCCAAACCAAACCGGTTTACTTGACCTATGATTCACACATTGTGCGTTTCAGTAGTTCTATCATATATCATATTAGATTATATTAGTCTTCCTAGTACTCATTGTTAGCTTCTCACTCCCTTTAACCTTCACTGCCATACCCTCAGGAAGCTATTAATTTGGTTACTGTCTCTATAGATTTACTTATCATACAAGTTCAAACCCAAAACCAAACCTCCAAAATCCCTCACAACCATGACAGGATGAAACAGAAAACTCTCAATCAAAAAGAAAGCAGAAAAGATGAGAAACTGGAACCAGTATACATTGGCTCAAAAGGAAGAATGACAAAGTAACTACATCTGCATTGAGTTTAGGGTGAAGGGCAGGAGTTTTGCCTATCACAGGAGGAGGGACATTTCAGCACTCCCTGCTATAAACAATGCTGTTGACAAGTCATACAGAGAGTCTAATGGAGTCAGAGTCCTGGAGCTGAGGAGTCATGTGGAGACTCAATTGTTTCTGGAGCCAGTTTGGCTGTGTACCACTGTGAGATGTGGACAGTTTGGACAGGTGAACTCATGGGCCCTTTAGGCATTCATTAGCTAAAGGAGCTTTGTGGCACTTAGCCAAGCAGGGCAGAGGCTACAGACCAAGTGGCTGAGAAGCTGAGGCCTGAGAGAGGTGTGGCTCCGGGCCTGACTCACCAGAAGTATTGTGGGCCTTTCTGCTCCTGCGTTGTCTCCACTTATCACCGGGATCGGAGGAAGGCTTATTACATACAACCTTCAATGTGCAGATGATAAAACTTTGCTTGCTAAAAAGCAGGAGGACTTGAAGTACTGTTTGATGAAGATGAAGACCTACAGCTCTCAATGTGGGTTACCTTTCAATGTCAAGAAAGCCCAGAACCTCATAACTGAATTAATAGGCAACATTATCACGACCAATGGAGGAGAGATCAACGTTTGTCAAGGATTTCGTCTGACTTGGATTTAGTCAAGGATTTCGTCTGACTTGGATTTAGTCAGTGCTCACGGAAGCAGCAGTCAAGAACTCAGACGACCCAGGCATTAGGCAAATCTGCACATGACCATTTCTGGATGTGGAACAGCCAGGATGTTCCTTTAAGCCGAGGTGCACTGTCCCAAGCCAAGGTATTTTCAATGGACTCACATGCATGTGAGGGTTGAATAAGGAAGGAAGGCCGAAGAAGAATCGATGCATTTGCATTCTGGGGCTGGTGAAGAATATTGAAAGAACCATGATCTGCCAAAAGAACAGACAAATCCATCTTGGAAGTATGGCCAGATGCTCCTTAGAGGCAAGGATGGTGAGGCTTCCTCTCTTGGCTTCAGGGGACTGGACCTTGGAGAAGTATGTGGTAAAGTGGAAGGACAGGGAAAGAGAAGGCCCTTGATGAGATGAATCGGGGCAGGGGCGGCGACAATGAGCTTTAAACATCAGAACAGTAGTTTTGTTTGGTCTTATATAGGGCCGCTACTCATGAGAACCGATTGACACCACTTGAGAACAACAAATAACCACTTATGTGCATGATAGCCACGTAGGGGTGGGAGCGGGGGTGCCCTTTGGTCTGTAACATGGCATTTGTACCCAGTGTACTGACCTAAGCCAGGCAGGGGAGGGAGTCTGGCGCCTGCAATCTCTCGTTTATGTCTGGAAGGAGACAGGAGCCAGACAGATGCCGGTGAGCATATGATGGCTGTACCACCCTGGTCTTATTGCCCAGGTCCTTCCCACAGGGAAGCACGTCGACTCTGTGTCTTCCCACGACTTACACCCCTGTGTGTCTTTACTGGGTGAGTTCTTGGGGTAATGCCCAGCACAAGTAGGGATGAAACTTTCAGAACTTCCCAGTGCTGTGCACCCAAGGACCAAAAAAAAAAAAAAAAAAAAGCTTTTTATTCCCTTCAAGCATTATGGGCTCAGAAACTCCAAAGGGGGGGAGTCCCACCTTGGCCACAAGGGTTACCACGAGACGGTCTTGACTCAGTGACCATGAGTTTCAGTTTGGGTTTGGTACCCAAGGGCTGAGTGATAGTTAATAGTTACATGCTTCCCAGGATATCAGGAGCCTTTTGTGACACTGTTCCCAGTGTGGATTTTTGCTGTGTGACCTTGCTCCTGTCCCAGCGCCTTGCTCTACCACAGAGGGTGCTGGGCACAGCTGGGTCCAGGGTCTTAGTGACCGGTGAGTCACAGGCATGCCTGGACTGGAGGACCGAAGGAAGCACTTGGCGGCAGAGTCTGCATGGGGCTTGCACAGAGGGTGTGGAACAATTCCAAGTTTTCTTAAATTGCATTTCGCCTGCGCCGAGTTTTAAAGAGCACTCTTCGTCTTTCTCAAGCACACGTCTTCATGTAGTTTAAGAATGTTTGCATGACCATGTGTGCTAGTGTTCCTTCTCTCTTTCTCGGTAACGAAGACAGGCATGTAAGCAAGGAAGGCACATTCTTCCACAGCTGCCCCTGGGCCCCCCGGAGCAGGCTTTGGCCCGTGGAGACCCGTGTTGGCACGCTTCCTCGGAAGTGTCAGTGGTGTGAGTCTTTCGGAAGCGCAGCGCTAGAACTGCCAGCCTTGGATCTGTGGGCCAGCGGGCTCAGCAGCTGCCACGCCCAGGGGCCCTGTTTTGCCACAGTGATCTTAACTTCCAGACCGACGAACAGAGCCACAGGCTCACAAGCCTGGCTCAGCGATGGTTCACAGTTTCAGATGCTCCTGGGGGATTGGTGGATGTGAAGGGGGGGGGGCGTTCTTGAGGGTGCCTGCGGGCTGCTGTCTGACTGTACCGTCCCACAGCCTCCATTTCAGAACAGCAGCGTGGAACAGGCTTCCTGCCTGCACTTAGGCTAAGTGAGCAGCTTTCCCTGGTCTCCCAGCAGTGGTAGGAATAGTCTGGTGGGCATCATCCATTATGCAGACCTTGCTGTCTAACCGGCCCCTCGAGAAGCGTGCGGTTTAGATGTGAGTGCACAGTGTAGGCAGGGCCTTGTGATGGATGATGCATGGGGCCCGTGGCCGGGGGCTCAGATGTGGAGCTGAAGGCTCATGCTGCTGCTGGCTTGAGGATGCCAGGCTTGTGGATCATGCTGCGCATGTGAGCCCTAGCGCTTCTTGGCTCTCCCTGCCGCCCAGGGAAGTGACCACATTGTGTTCACCGTCATCATGACTTTCCATGGAAGGAGTTTTTCCTTGAGGGCTTCCCAGTCCCTCCCCTGGCAGGAGAAGGGAAGCAGGGCAGGGGCTGATGGCCACCAGCTCCCTTTCTAAATTTACCCTTCTGAGTTAAATGCTCACTTAGGACTCCTCTGGGGAAGGTCGTTGGTGAAAGTGGAGCTTTGGGCCACTCAGCCAGTGATCCCGATGTGGTGTTTTCTTCATCCAGAAATAGCATAAATTACGTCAAGCCAGAAGGTCTTTGGTGTTGGAGACTGGAGACCTCAGGGCGGCTGGCTTCTCCCTGTTTTCAGGACAGGGAGTCAGTATTTACAGACGCAAATAGGCTTGTGCTCTGTGCTCTGGCCACGAACCTTGCTGTCCACTGCCCCCGCCGCACCCACCGTCCACCAAGGTTTGGGAATGGGACAGTTATTCCCCGTCCTGCAGGGTCACCATGAGCTGGAATCTACTTGGCAGCAGTGGAAGGAGGCGCCCTGCTGGTGTGGTGGGTAAGTGCTTGACCACCCATGCAAAGGACGACAGCTCAAACCCACCAGCTGCTCCTCTGAGAGCACGGCACACCCCCTTCAGAAAGGATTATTCAGAAAGGCAGCGCGTCTGCTCCAGCTTAAAGCTGTGTCCCACCAATGGTCCACTGCCTCTCAATTGTTTTATGTTTGAGCCCATTTTCCTCTTTCTCCGGGGTCTCCGGGGTCTGTGGTTTATCCAGCAGGATGTCTGCGCTTTTCCAGGGGCTGTTCCCTGTTGATGACGTCTCCTGAGAATGTGAGGCACAGTCTCACCATCCTTGTCTCCAAGGCAATCTGGCTGGACTTCTTCTAAGACAGAGCTCTTTGCTCTTTTGGGAACCCTTGGTACTTTCAGTAGTCTTCTTCACCACAATCCAAATGCATCGATTTCTTCATCAGTCTTCCTCATCCTCATTTCCATCTTTCACTTGCTTCTGAGGCCATTGAAAATACCATGGCTTGGGTCAGGCAGACCTTGGACCTTAAAGTAATAACCTTGCGCGTGACTTTCTCATAGGGAGGGTCCCCAGCCCCAGCCCCAACCCCCCCCCCCCGCTCCCACATTCCTTTTGACTGAGACCTGTGCACGCAAGCCTGGGAGGTGCATCCACCGCTGTTGGATCCACAAGACTTTGTACACACCGACTAGTGATGATCCTGCTTTCTGCACCATTGCTGTGACTTCTCAGTCTGAAGAGGGAATTAGGAACTAGTATGGAACTTAGGGACTTGAGTGGGACTGAGCTGAAATGTTTTATTGATGCACAATTAGAAAGCTCTTCTACACAGATGAGCGTTCCTGGAGCGTTCCTGGGTTTGTTTCTCTAGTCACCTCACTCAACTAGAAAAATCACAGCCTTTGCAATCATTTCGGGAGCCAGTTCAGCTGTGTACCACAGTGAGATGTGGACAGTTTGACTTGTGTTTTGTGCCTACCTCCATAAACACACCTCTTAGACCGCTATCTACATAGGAGCTATTTCAAGTAATCATTTATTTGCAAACCTCACAAAAGGTGAAAGAATACTATCCCTTTTTAGCAAAATAGCATGATCGTCCTTAGGGTAACTGTGCGATGCTGTGGGTTGGTGGTTCTAACCTACCAGCCCACCGCTCTTCAAGAGCAAGATGTGAAGGTCTGTTCCTGAAAAGATGACAACCTTGGACTACAGTCCTTTTGGTGAAATAAGATGGTGGTCCATACGATACTGCATCAGGAGAGCCTCCCTGAATGATTACCTTCTCTACGTGACGAGCCGGATGAGAATATTGTACTTCTCCTTTGTGCCATCTCTGAGCCTTCCTTTCACCGCAGAAATGGTCCCTGCAGACTCATCTGGTCTGAGATGCCACCCAGCTAACCCATTTCCCTGTCATCGTTAGACTCCAGAGAGCTGCTTCCTGCCTCTTGGCATCCATCTGCTGACTCACCTAATAATCATGAAATGCCTTCTTGTTTTGCTGTTACGGGGGGGAGAATGAGAAATCGCATGAATCCTCAATTGTGTTCTGCGAAAGCTGAAAAGGAGGTTAAGGAGGGCATCTTTAGGGCCCCTGTTGACCTGTCGAGAAAATTGCAGCAAAGTTTTGAGCAGGGTGATGAGAAAACTGAAGGGGGCTGGGATGGGTCTGATGCTTTTCTCTCACTTGGGGACCCCTTTCAGGCGATCTCAGCCCTTTCTAGCTTTCCTCTTTCTCATAGGCAGCTGTGACAAGAGTAGTCTCTAGGGTGATTGATGCATGTGGTTTGCGCTCGCCCACCATCCTGAGAATTTGTGGTTGGAATCTACCCGGTGGTAGCACAGAAGAAATGCCTGGTGATCGGCTTCTGCCAGGATTTCGGCAAAGAAGCTGCCAGGGAGCTTCTGCGACATGGGAGTTGACATCTCATCTATTTGATAGCCCACATTAGCGTGCTTGTTTTAAACGGTGAAATGATTTCTCCCGCTGCCACTGAGTCAGTGCTGACTCGTGATTACCCTAGAGGACAGGCTCAGCTGCCCTCGGGTTTCGGAGTCTGCAACTCTTCACCGGAGTAGAAAGCCCCATCCTTCTTCCGAGGAGCGGACAGTGGTTTCGGAATGCTCACTTGGCCATTAGCAGCCTAGCCCCAAACCACTACACCACCGGGGCGCCAGAAATTTTTCCTACAATGAGCAAATAGCTAATTATTTCAAGATACAGAAAAAAAAACACTGGCTTCAAACACTGACTTCAATATTGCATCTCAGATTTTTAGAAATGGTAATTGTAAGCTAGAATGGGATTTTGGAAAGATTTCTGAGAAAGAAAACAAGTTATGTCATAGCAGTTATTATTAATAGTTTAAACTGCCCCATGAAGACATTGTGGAACTGACCTTGGGGCCTGTGGGCCCCGATGAATCTGCCAGATCATCTCACACTTTTAATATATCAGAAGGAAAACGCCTGACAGGCAGTCATAGTGATCATAGCAGGATGCTGACTGCAATGTTACTTTTATCACAATAGAGAAAAGCCCAAGTGTGGAACACAGAGCAGTTGATTTGCCGTGACACGTGAGCTCATAGGGTGTTTTTATAGTTTACAGACTTCTTCAAAAGAGTCTTTAATGTTCCACCATCCACTTGCATCACCACCTGAGGGTCAGAATTGGGAAGTGGGTTCCATGGGTCTTGGTCCAGTGGAAAGGGCAATTGTGGAAGAAAATAAAGAAGATAGAGAGTGGAACACAGGGGACCCCCCCTATCCATTACCCAGAGCAGAGAGCCCAGAGTTTATTCAGCAGCAGGGTTTTGTAGTACCGAGGCCTGCAAGCCTGTTGCTAATACACACCCACTGAAGTGGGCAATGTGTTCATCTTGAATATCCAGAGCCCACAACAGGAATTCTCTAAAGCAGCGGTTTTCAACCTGGGTCGCGACCCCTTTTTGGGGGTCGAACAATCCTTTCAGAGGGGCCGCTTGAGACCATCATTAAACACCTGTTTCTGATGATCTTAGGAACCTAGACACCACTCCTCTCCAGGCGGGTCTGCCCACATGCAGATATGCTCACTTCAGAGTACCCGGCGTGAAGACTGTTTGTTACCCATGCCACACCATGCTTCAAGACAACATTTCATCTCTTTGTCATTAGAAATAAATATTTCACCATCTAGAACTACAGTGTTTTTCCGACTCATCACTATGCTTTAATTATGTTCAATTTGTAACAATGAAAATACACCCTGCATTTAAGATATTTACACGATAAGAATATAGCAACAAAAAAATTGTTTGGGGTCACCACAATAAGAGGAACTCTAAGAAAGGGTCGCTGGCACTGCTCTAAAAGGAACACCAGACTGGCTAGAGACAAGAGGTGTGACTAGCTCTTTAAGAGTGAGAGAGAAAGGGAGTGAAGACTCTTGGAGATAGAGGTGTCTTTTTAACTGTGGGTGTGGGGAGCCAGGCATCTGTCAGAGGCAGCTTTCTCTCATTAGTTTGTGGAGGGTGGATTTAGAGAAACGTGCGTTTGGCGCGCTCCACATCTCGGGACGGTGGGGGCCTGTGCTGTGTGCCTTGCTCTGGGGCTGGCTTGCGGAGCCCTGTGGTCATGAGTGCCAGGTCACGCACACTTTATTCGAGGCCCTCAGTTTCCTTCACATAGGCTTCTCATTGGTTGTCTTTTGGAAAGGCCTTTCTTACTCGGAATGGACTAGAACCTGTTGGCTAGCAGCTGAGTACATCAGTCATTCACACCACCCGGAGACTCCATCATCATGGTAAAATACTAAATCTATACAGCACGATATGCTGTGGGCCAAGCGCTGAGCTTATTAGCTGCAAGTTGGGGGTTCAAACCCAGGAGCCACTCCATGGGAGAAAGATGAGGCTATTTGCTTCTGTCAAGATATACCACTTTGGAAACTGAGTTGCAATTGACTTGATGACACTGGGCATACAAAACTATAGTATGGGGTCACCAGTATAAAATCTAGATATGGAAAATTATTGATAGAATATCTATTAAATGTTAGTACCTTTTTGGAGAGGGTATTGAGATGATGTGCAATATTAAACTTGGCTATTTGTACTTCCTTATACTTTAAATCTCTGATAATTATGGATTACTTTTTTAAGCAAAGCAGATCTTTTTGTGATGTTGAAGCAAGCCATTCTTTCAGTTTTAACCCAGTGGTAGTTACATACTTTCATGTCAACTTGTGAAATAGGTTGTAGGGTGGAGTCTAGCCTGTCAATCAGGTCATAACCAATGAGGGCATAGCCTTGTCCCGAGGATTCCGGAAACTCTTCCTCCCTGGAGGTGGGACGGACACTCTCTGCTTCATCCTCCTGCCAACAATCCATGTGGAGCTATGCTGATGGACTCAGAGTCCTGGAGCTGGCGGAGCCATGTGGAGATCCATGAGACTTCCACCCACTGGCCTGTGATCTTCCTGCATTCAGCGTCATTGCATGTGTTGCGTGAGTCTGAAGAGCAATTTATAGATGGTATTGGACATAAGTGCCAATATCAGACTTGAACTGGACTGGGCTGGGATGTTTTCTTCATGTACAATTAACTCTGATATAAAACCCTTTCTTATACACATACGAGTGTATATGAATTTGTTTCTCTAACCATCCCGGACTAAGAGATCCCAAACCCAATGGCAGCAAGTCTGTTCCAACTCACAGTGACGCTGTAGGACAGAAAAGAACGGCCCCTGTGGATTTCTGAGGCTGTAAATCTTTATGGGAAGAGAAAGCCCTTTTCCTGGAGAGCAGTGGGTGGGTTTGAACTGCTGGCCTTGTGTTAACCCACTTTGCCACCACGGCTGTATCAGCTTAATTGAGATTACATATGTGCCACACAATCCACCTGTTTAAAACTTAGATTTCAATGGTGGGTAGTATGTTCCTAGAGTCATACAACTGTTAGGTTTCTGGGGAGGTTTACTTCGGTTCTCG
Organism: Nesogale talazaci; assembly: GCA_004026705.1. Lineage (NCBI taxonomy): Eukaryota > Metazoa > Chordata > Mammalia > Afrosoricida > Tenrecidae > Nesogale > Nesogale talazaci. The sequence continues at coordinate 34,876 of PVJH01015365.1, forward strand.
CTTCACAACCCTGAAAGAATTCAGGCGGCAGATGCACTTTTGTAAATCCAAGATGCACACACATAAATCCAACTTCTACGAGGGAAATGGAAGTTTGAGGTGTTATGGTCTCAAAAAGTACACACTTACTGGTTTCTGGACAGCATACAAGACCATTCTGGGGACCGTGCGGGAACTTGTCTAACAAATAGAGATGGCTACTTGAAGAGAGTGCCCCCCTCCCCCCCCAAGAAAAAAAAAAAAAAACCGTGAAAAGAATACCGGAACAGGAGCACGAAAATACTCCTGCGGAACCAGAAGCAGGAAAATCCCCAGAGGCCAAGAGAATGAGGCCCAAGAGGCCCTGCAGGCACTTACATACCACACACACCTGGGCTTGCAGAGAGCCCCCGGACAGGAGAAGAGAGTCTTGCCTGCCTGCAGACAGCTTTCTTGCCCTCCCCACGGGCCGGGGAGGCGTGGTTGAGGGCATTGGCTGACCTTACTGGCAGTGTTCAGGTGCACTTGTGTGATATCCTTTCGCTGGCTGCCTAGTCTGTGCGCCCAGCTGTATCTACCCCTGGACTAGGTGACTAGGGTCTGCGACGCTCAGTTCTGACTTTTCCTATAGGTGACTAATTACTGTGCCTGACTTCCTTGGAACCCTTTCCTCGTGGCCATCTAGCAACTTGCCACGCTGTCAGGACCCTCAAATGAGAACACTTCATCTCCCCAACACCCCCTCCTCCACCTCCCTGTCATCCGTTGGCCATTACCCAAGCCGCCCAACTGATGCTTACTCATAGTGACCCTACAGGACAGGATAGAGCTGCCCCGCGCAGTTCTGAGACCTTCACTGTTCATGCGAGTGGAAAGCCCCGTCTTTCTTCCTTTGGAGCGCCTGGTGGCTTTGAACTGCAGATCATGTGGACTGCAGCTCAACCATAACCACTGTGCCACCTGGGTTCCCTGTCTATGCCCAAGCCCTCCCACCCACAGCCACTCATCTCCTTCTGACCCTTCACGTTTGCCTGGGCCGGCCAGCCCAGAGACATGGAATCAGATGGGACTCGACCTTTCTGACTTGCTTCTTTCACGTGGTATTATCTTGTCAAGGTGAAACATGGCATCCTTTGCGCTTGAGTTGGCTCATTTTGTTTAGAAGGCACGCTCACCTCTCTTTCCCCCACAGTACCACGTGTCTCTTCTGCATTTCCAGATTTGGTTCCTTCAATTATGAGCAACTTGCTGAACCCAGACGCCATTTTCTCAAACAATGAGATGAGCCTGTCGGACATCGAGATCTACGGCTTCGATTATGATTACACTCTGGTGTTTTACTCAAAGCACCTCCACACGCTGATATTTAATGCTGCCCGGGACCTCCTCATCAACGAGCACCGGGTAAGCTCACCTCCTTTTTCGGATTAGCTGCATGATGAGCAGCTGCTATGAGCTGGCCCCGTTTAGTCAGTGCTGCAGGAGTGACTGGAGCCGGTTTAGTCCCGAATCACGAAAGCTGCAAGGCCGTTGTTTTTAAAAATAGTCTTCAGCTGTCTCGTTGGTAAAAGTCTGGCCTGATATGCAAGGCACAGACGGAGACTCAGCGGCAGGCAGATAGATGTTGGTGCCCTGGGTGCTCACAGGGCAGTGATGTAGCTCCTGCAAACCACCAGCTGTCTTTTGCTCCGGGCACCCAGTGGAATTGCTTTCTGCTATTTTCAGGACCCTGATCGGAATTCTTTTAACCTACCCTAGAGAGTGTTTTGGATGTCTTCGGAGGCACAGCCTTGTGGAGCCCTTAAAATGAAGTAGGAGCAAGACACCCCAACCCTTAGCATTCTTTGCTCCTGTGTGGACCAGGAACCAGGGTGTGGGGGGCACGTCCTTAAAGGTCTTGTGTCTGTTTATGGTTCCCTGGAGCACCCTTAGACATGGAACTATACTCTCAGTCTCGGGCTGGACTGTGCTGCCTGAGGGGGTGTCGCGTGGGTTTGACCATCAAGTTTTCCTAAAGGATTGAAAACCTCTCACCAGTTATCTGTTTTCTCCCCTCCCCTGCCCCCTCTCTTCTCTCCCTTCTCCTTTCTTGAGTCCCTCTCTGGGTTTTCTCTCTGGGTTTTCTCCAGCCAGAGGGTAAAGAGGCAGACATGGGTACTGCCCTTTGAGAAACAGCAGTCAGGGGGGAGTGAGCCATGTGGGTGACTAAGTGATGGAGCCAGCAGGTGGAGGCTTGCATAGAGGCCTGGGATGCACAGAGAGCAGAGGTAGTACTGGGGGGGGGTGGTGGCGGGAGAGGGGGACTGTGACACCTAACTGCCTGAGGGAATTGGTGCATGACAAAAAAAAGGGTGCTTGTTCAGCCAAGTGTTTGAAGGAGTTTGTCAATGGGTGGTTCTGGGGGGTGGGTGAAGGAGTTTGTCAATGGGTGGTTCTGGGGGGTGGGTGATTGTGTAACTAGACACTGAATCATGGAAACGGTTCTTAATGGTCTGGGTATTATATAGATAAGCCTCATTGAGCCTTCTAAGACTTTTCTTTCTTTTCAGGCTGCTCATTCATGGTCTCTGCAGCCATCCTCCTAGGTCCTGTTGGACGTTCCTCTCATAATCAGGGTCACCCTTTTATGTGCTGTGATGGGTTCCTTCCAAACGTGTGGCCATGACCCAAAGGGGGGGAGACTCACCTCCCTGATTCAAAATGGCACACTGCTTATTCATGCAGCCAATGTCTCCAGTAGTTTCCGATCCTGACCATTTCGTCTGTCACAGACCATTTGTCTGGTCCTATCAGCTTTTGATTATCCAAGGGTTTAATAAGCCACCTATTTTGTCCTCTTCTGGTGCAGAAATGGCCTTGACCAAAAATGATCTTCACTCCTGCCATTAATCCAACAGCCAGTGGATGGTGCTTCCTGTTGAAGGTGTGAGACCGTCTAGCCACAGGACGCTCAGCCTCTCCCAGCTGTTTCTGACACACGTCCATCGTACCTGGGGGCTTTTGCTTGGACCGCAAGGAGAGAGGAATGTGGGAACAGAATGATTATGCCTTTGCTCTTCCCGGTTGACAGTCTTGACACACGGTTTCTCAGCCCTTTGAAGATCATGTGGGTGCTGGCTTTCTCTACCTAGGTCTTCTGATCTCAATTTCTGTGATTCAAAATGGAGTGACTTGAGCCATCTCTAAACCGCACCATCCAGGGCCCCCCTAAAGCACAGGTCCTACAGATTCAAATATTGGCTTTTCCCACCGAGTTCCTGTGTCATATTGAGCAGCCAACCCATCTTGTGTGGGTCTTCGTTTCCTCCTCTTTATAGTGAGTGTAGTGACAGTGTTCTCCTAGTGTCCTGGTGCTCCCGCAATGAGTTAAAGTCTCTCATTTCCCGCCACATAGAACACACTCAGGCAACGTGAGCTGTGGCTATTATTCTTATTTCTAATCTTCGTATCCGTCCCGCACACGGGGTCCTCTGCTTCACAGTTGAGACTGAAGTTGAGCCACTCGTTCAAGGCTGTGCAAGGCAGAACCAGGCTTTGAACTGAGATCTGTTTGTTTCCGAGCCCTCGGGGCTCTCTGCCCTGGTCATGAGGCTCACTGCAGGACTGGCCACATCTGCCCTCCCTGCTTTAAGGGTCATTGTGTTCAGGTGAAAAGAAAATATTCATGTAAATTAAAAATGTATAAGATTTTGGGGTTGAAGAGAGTTGAAATAGGTGGAAAAAATAAAAGATGTAATTATCACGATTAGAAGAGAGGCTCACTGGAAAATCATAGACATCTCACTGCCCTCAGAGTCTGTTTCGGGAACTTTAATAAAAGGGACGTTCTAACGCTAATTATATCAGGCATATTAATAGAGTCAATTGTGCTTATGCAGATTTTATTCTCGTGTTCCGATTAAACAAAATGAGCCGTGTTTCCTGCCAGGACTCGATGAGAGATGTAAAGACAGCTGCTTTTGAGACGCACAGCAAAGCTGTAATTCTGCTTCTCTCTGCACTGCGAATGTAAACATTCCAGCACGTTCCTCGCTGCCTTCTCCTTTTTAGCAAGAACAACTTTTCCCCAGATGGAAATAACATAGGGGGATAAGAGTCTGTGCGTTTGGGTTCACTGGCCTGCCAAGGGCTGGAAGAGTGTCCGGAGATGCGGGACGTCATCCTCCAGATGGTCACCTCCCTTGGGTCCTTCATTGTCACTGGTGTCCATTGCGCGTGCTCAAACCCAGAGCCCACCGTCGGCCTTGATGCTGTGAATTCTCCTCCATCCTGTGTGCCACCTCTTAATATTTAAAGCGGACTGTCTCTTGCTTTTTAGAAGCAAGCCTTTTTGAGATTTATAGAGAGGTTACAAAGAGGCACAGCATGGCCATGTTTGCCCCTGTGCATAGGTATCCCTTGCTATCCCACACAGCCTTCTCTCCCTTGCTTCTGGGTTCTAGAATTCATTGCCGTGGCCACACAAAACCCACAGACGCTGCTCACGGTGGTGGCGCTTGGTAGGGAAGTTAAAAGCTTATAAGATTACCTCCCCCCACCCCCCCCAAATCAGGAATTTTCCCCAAAGCTAGGTACTTAAGCTTTTTTACAAAACAAACTTATAATCTACAGAGTATTCTCCATTACATGTTTATATTCTACTCCAAGACACTTGTCAGATCTGTGATTCTATTCTTGGAAACATTTTTCAAACTCACCTGTTTGGATGGCTGACAGCAGGTCCTCCCTTTTTTTTCTCCAGCTCTTCTACATGGTTGTTGTCAAGTCACTGTTCTTTCATGTTTGTCTTCATTCGTGGAAACAAAAAGAAGTCCCACAGACATAGGTTAGGGGAGTCAGTTGTGTGGGACAAGAGAGGCATGCTGCTTTTTTGCCCAAACTGGAACACAGATGGCTGGATGAGCAGGTGCGTTGTCCTGGTGGCAAAACCAGTCCCCATCTGCCACACATCAGGCCTTTTTTGTCACATACTGTTACACTATCTTTTTAGAACCTCTAAATAGAAAGCGTGATTAATAGTCTGACCTAGTGGAATGAACTTCAAATTCTGGCCAAGTCAGCAGTTTTGTATATTGGTGAAGTTGATGGATGTCCAGAATGAGATTTGTCATCAATCGTCATTTCACCTTTTTTGAAAGAGAAAACTGTTGGGGTTTTTCCAGTAGCACTGTCCTAATAAACTGTGTTCAACATCATAACAGTTTCTGTGGCATTTTCCCCGAGCAGGAAACAAAATCCCACAGCCTCATGCTGTTCTCTTAAAATGACCATGACAGAAAATGAGGTTCCAGTTAAGAAAAAATTCACTATGACTAGAGAGAACTTTCCTAGCTGATGACACTGGGTGCACTAACTCAGAATTAGCCGGGGGTGGGGTGGGGGTGGGTGGGGGTGGGGCAGTGTAGCTTTTTCCTGTTCATTTTGGTTACTTCAAATTCAAGTAATTTAAGTGGTAAATACTCAAGAGTACAGTTGTTCAGTCTGGGCAGTCTCTGCCATGCCCAAAGGCTAGCCCTCCACCTCTTGACGTGGCCTCTGCCTGGCTCAGGCAGTGTTTTAGAGCTGGTTCAGATCTGTCAATGAATGCTTCAAGGAGGACTCAGGTGGCCTAGTGGTTGCAGTTTGGGCTGTGACCTGAAAGGTTATTAGTTTGAAGCTGAGCTGCTCCTCCAGATCACAAAGGAGCTTTTTATTTTTACTCCTGTGAACAGTTATAACTCGGAATCTCACAGGAGCAGTTCTACCCTGTCTTATAGGGAGCAGTTCTACCCTGTCTTATAGGGAGAATTGCTTTGAGTTGGCATTGACTGGATAGAAATGAGTTTGTCTTTTTTTTTTTTTTTTGGCATAAATGCTCAAAAGGGCATGCCTCTCTGCTATAAGCCTCAACTTGTGGGCATTCAGCCCCACTTTAGTTGGCCAGCAAACCAGCTCCCCCAATTAAGTGCCTAGGGGGCACCCCAGTCCACAAGCCAGCCTCCTGCCCAGTGCGCTTGGCTTGCTCTGGCTCCTGGTTCTGTTCTCCCTGCTGCACACCTGCTCTGCTAGTGTCATAGGTGTCTCCTGGGTCAAGGTGCTTCATTGTGTGGGGATCTCTGGGTCCAAAGGACATGCTCTGCTCCTTAATCTCTTTTATTGGAAATGAGTTCCCTTTCGCTGTTTCTGAGATGGTTCATTTTATACCCAGTTTCTGAGATGGTTCATTTTATACCCAGCAGAAAGACAGTCACAATTAATTCTATTAGCAATCACTCACAACTGATTCCTAACAGTGTCTTCCCCTATGCGTTAGTCTGGGTAGCCTAAAGAAAGAAATCCATAGACACTTAAAATGTGAATAAGAGAGAGGTTTATATATAAGAGCAATTGAACGTTGAGAAAAATATCCCAACCCAGCCCAGGCCAAGGTCATAAGTCCCATATTAGCCCATATGTCCGATACCAGTCTCTAAGTTCTCTTCAGACTCATTCTACACGTGCATTGATACCAAATGCGGAATGACCACAAGCCAGTAGCTAGAAAGTCTGTGGATCCAGTAGTGTTGTAACCGTTTCAGCGCTGACAGGGGTCTCCACGTGGCTTCTTTAGGTCTAGGTTTCTGGCCGCATCAGGGTAGGTTCATGTTGTTTCTCCTCAGGGATGTCTTGCAGGGAACCAACCTGGTCAGTCCACTGTCTCCAAGGGTGTGAGCGATGTCAGTAGGAAGTCTGCGAGGAAGTGAACTGAGAGAGAGTGTCACTGCCTCCAAGAAGGAATTACCATATTGCCCAGAATTCTCAGGAGAAGGCCATGCCCACACAGAGGTTTCACTGACCATCTCCAGTTTGACAGGTTAGGGTCTACCTGTAAATTGACATCAAATAGGTGACCGTCACACCCTACCTCCTCTTTTCCACGCCCATTAAAGAAGGGTTATTTGGTGGACATGAAAGAGACTGTCGCTAGAAGAGTCCCTTGAAATATTTAACTGCGCTGCACCCCTAATCTTAGTATTTTATCACTATAGTACTTTATCACGCCCAGTGAACCATTTTCTTAAAAATAATTTTTAAAAATAATTATTACCACACTCCATACCTTCCTCTAGTCTGTCAAGCACATTTGCACATATGCCGCCATCTTCATTTTCTTCTTTTTTAATATAGGATAAACCTACTGCCATTGAGTCAGTTCCAACTCTACCGGGGTTCCCAAAGCTGTACATTTTAACGGGGAGCAGAAAACCCCATCTTTCTCAAATGCAGCGGCTTTCAGGTTCAAACCTGCTGACTTTGTGGTTACCAGGCCAATGGGTAACCAACTCTGCCCCCTAGGCTGGAGCTAAATACGAATTGTAATAAAAATCCCCATTAAGTCTTTATCTTTTAGGACTACTAGTAATCTTCGTGATACCTCACATTAGCCAGTGTTACACTCTGGCTGGTGAAAAGTTTCTAACCCATGATGAGTGCAGAAAATATAGCTGTAGCATCACCGGATACACCACCGTGTGTCTGATGGCTCATGGGACCAGCTCTTGGCCTCCTGGCATGGTGTTACTGCTGATGGTTAATTCAGGGATGCTGTGTGTCTGTATATGTGTGAAGCCAAGAATATCTATGGAAGAGGGCTTTTTGACCTGGTGCAGTGATAGGGGACCCTATAATTTTTGGGCAGGAGAGGAACCAGGGTAGTCATCCTAGTCCAACCCTTGCATTGAACAGATGAGGGAAGAGACCTGAGAAGTCAAATGACTCCCCTAAAATTGCCCAGGAAAGTAGCAGAGGCCAACAGAGTGGGTCTGAAGCTTCTGGCATGCTACTTCACAATCCAGTGAAGCAATTCAGGTGTGTCGAGCTATGGCTTTGGCCAGAGACTGCTTGGACTCCTTCCAGAGCTTACTTGGCTCAGTCCTCCTGAAGAGAATACTGAGGATCAGAGGGACAGAGGACTTATGTATGGCCTTAAGATGTTTAAGGTCTGCCTGTCGCTGAACTTAAGGTTCTTTTTCACAAGGTTGTCCCTTTTGGACTCTTTCCATTGGGTTCTGCCAGATCCTCAAGGTCACTGACTGTAGTCTTTGGACCTTGTTTGTCTTAGGTGTGGCTCCCCAAGAATAACACAGAGGGAAGAAGGGAGAGAAACAATGGGTGTACTCACAGAACTGGCTCTCATTGTGTCTGACTGGGGAGTCCAGACAAGTCTCACTCAATGGAAGAACGGCTAGACCTTCCCATGGCACCCATAGAGAGAGTACCCCCCGCTCCTGTGTCCGTGCATCCCCTCTCAGCACTCTGCCCTGCACCAGAATCCTTCTGCCAGCTCCCGTGGCTCCAAGATGGCAGGCGCTGCGCACCCACTATGGAGCCTCAGTTCATCTTAAGTCTATGAGCTGGCGGTTGGGGGTTGAGTGAGGGTGGGCATGCCAGGGTCCTGTGTCCAAATGCATACTAGTTCCCTGCTGTGTGATCCCAGGCAAGTTCGTTGACTCTTCGAAGTGTTCAACACCTGAGAGGTTTTTAGTACACTCTTACCTTCTTCATAACGGGTTTGTGACTAGGTGTTGTCTGAGTCTTCGTGACTCCAGGGACAGCCGATTGAAACGCTGCCCAGCCTCGCACCATCCTCGGCAGCGTTGCTCTGTGTCCCAGCCCACTGTTGCAGCTGTGGCGTCGACCTGTTGGGTCGAGAGTCTTCCTCTTGGTACGGGGAATGAGGTGAGGTCTTTCTCCAGAGACTGGTCCAAAGTACAGGAGGCCACATCTTGCCAGGCTCGTTCACTTTGAGTAGCATTTTGACTGTACAGATGTGTCCTTTGCTCTGACTGTCCATGGGGTGTATCCCGGGTAGCATAGTGGTTATATTTTGGGCTGCTAAGCACAAGGCCAGAAGTTCAAAACTACCAGCCAGTCCTTGGGAGACAGGAGGCTGCTTTTTATTCCCATAAAGATACCAGCCAGTCCTTGGGAGACAGGAGGCTGCGTTTTATTCCCATAAAGAGTTACGGTCTTGGAAACCCATGGGGGCAGACTGCCCTATTCCATGGGGCCCCTGTAAGTTGGAATCAACTCGATGGCCACGAGTTTTGCTGTTGCTGTTGCTTGTGTGTTACCATAATTCAAAGACATTCCCCTTCCGGTCTTCCTTGTCCATGTCCAGCTTTCACAAGCATAGGAGGCAATTGGAAGCACCATGGCTTGGGTCAGGCACACCTTTAGACTTAAAGGTGATGTGTTTGGTGTGTTTTTTGTTTTTTTTTCTAAACTATCTTAAAGGTGTATTTTAAAAGGCCTGTTGGTTCAGTTTTACCGATTTGATCTCTTGATGGCTATTCCTGTGGACACTGAAAAGTCAGTCCCTGACAAGTTCACAGTCATCATGTTTGGCTATGGAACACACGTGCTTGCTCCAAACCAACCATGTCCACTGCCAAGAAGTGGGTTCCACTGCCAAGAAGTGGGTTCTGACTCACGAAACCCGAGTGACAGGTTAGGGTAGGACAGTTCCTGTGGCTTCCGAGATGGTAGATCCTCATGAAAGCAGATAGCCTCATCCTTCTTCCCTGGAACCTAAAGTAGAGTTGAACTGCTGACTTTGAGGTGATTGACTCAGTGCTCAAAACCCTCCCCTCCCCCCCACCCCCATGCTATGGTGTACTGCAGAGTAAATAGAGCGAAGTTGCAGAATAGAAAAGTGGGTGAAGGGACATTGTAAGATACGACAAAATAATAACTTACAAATTATCAAGGGTTCATGAGGAGGGGCCACAAAGGGAGGGAATAATGAGCTGATATCAAAGGCTCAAGTAGAAAGCAAATGTTTTGAGCATGATGGTAAAAGGTGTACAAATGTGCTTGACACAGGGATGAATATATGCATTGTGATAAGAGTTGTATGAGCCCCCAATAAAATGATTTAAAATAAAAAAGAAAATCAAGTTGGAGTAAGAGTCCGGAACAGTGTGTGGTGCATAAAAAGAACTCAGTAAAAGCACCCCCCCCACACACACCACACCCCCCCTTCCCCTGTAGTAACTCTTAATAGATCCCTCCTTTTCCATTCTATGCTCATAGCTGTTGAGTTTCAGAGAAGCTTCCAGAGTGCTAAAGCTCCTTGGCCACCTTCCAGGAACAGAGCTTTGTGTCTGTCCGTGGGTCTGTGTGGACTGCCATGTGGACTGCCAGCCATGTTCAGAACGACAACAGACTGCCTGGTCTGCGGATCCTCGGGCACACTTGGGGGGAGGTCAGCACAGGAACCCACAGAGGACACTGGGAGCTGCGCTTCCTGTGTAGCCTGACACCAAACCCTGCCTCATGCTGTGTTCTCCCACCGATGGATGTGAGCCTGCCTGGGGAGAAGTTGCCCTGTGGCCCTGGAAAGCATCTGTGGGGTTGAGTAGTCCCCTAGACACTTGCTTAAACAATGTATATTGAGGCTGCAAGGGCATTAGCAAGCTGATGTTGCTGTCTTCTCCTCACCCCCCTCCCACTGCCATTGACTAAGTGTTGACTCAGAGTGACCCTCTGTGGGTTTCCGAGACTGTAACTGCTTACAGGGGTAGACACGTAACTCCATCCCCGAGACTCCTCCCCTCTAGGCAGAGGGACCCATCCTCTGCCCTCAGATCTGTGCTCTGTGCTCTTGACTGGAGGCCTGACTCCCTCCCCACCCTGCCCCCTCATGTGGCCAAGGCTGTGGCGTGCGCAGTAACAACCTTCTGAGGACTGAGGGCAGAGGGGAGGTACCCACCAGTAGATTTTTGCATCCTGTCAGGGAGGGGCTGATCACTAGGAGGCATCCCAGGGTGTCCAGGCTGCAGCCAAGAGTCCCGAACGAACCATGAGAAGAAAGCATGAGTAGGTTGTGGAAACCCCATGTGGAGTGGGGACCCCCATCGCTCTGGGGGTGAGCCGCAACCTGCTGCCGTGATGAGAAAACCACGTTGGCTCTGGGGAATGGGGCCCTTTGTGGAGCCCCTCTGCCCTGAGTCTCTTCCTGAGATCTGACCCACGTGGGTATACCCGTGCAAGCAGTTACGTTCCTGGGCTTCGGGGGCCTGGGAGTCCAGGGGCAGCAGGATGGGGGGCTGGGGGCTGTGGCAGTGTGGACAGTTGGAGGTGGCGATGACGCTGTGCTTGGTAAATGAGCCCGAACGGGGCGGGGTCCTGGTGGGGGTAAGGGTGGCCATGCTGTCCCCCTGTGGCCTCACCTAGCATGGAGGGGCAAGCTAGGGGCTGGGGGGGATGAGGGTATCTGCTCCCTTTTAACCTTTGTTGCCGCCCAAGTGCATCACCCACCACACTCTGTTCCAGGCTAAACCCTGCACCGATCTGGAGTTCCGGGCATTGTTGGTTAACCCCCTGTCTTTCTTCTTCCCCAGTATCCTGCGGAAATCAAGAAGTATGAGTATGACCCCAGTTTTGCGATTCGCGGGCTTCACTATGACGTGCAGCGGGTAGGTGGAGGTCTCACACTCTTGTACCATCGTTCAGCAGTATTCCAGAATGAATGCCGGCTGTGGAAGTTGGTTTTAAATTCTTCATGGGGAGGCTGCAGACCTGTGTGGTTCTACCAGCGTGTGGCTAGGCTGCTTGCAGAGAAGCATGGAGGCACAGGGGTGTCTGGGAGGGGCTGCCGTCCCACCAGTCAGGGTGGGCTCATTTGAGGTGGACCCAGATGCCATCTGAGGCGGATCAGGAAGTTCGTGAAACGATGGAACTCAAAGATACCGTTTTTTAACTTTTATCCGCAAACTTTTCTGTTGCCCATATGTGTGCGTGTGTGTATCGTACACACAATGTAACATGATATGTTATATATACATTAGACACACACATTACATTATACATCATGTTACATTTTGTGTGTGAAGTGTGTATATATAGTTTTGTTTTATGGACGAGAGGTCATTCCCTGAATAAGTTGTAAAGTCCTGTAATGAACTGGAGCCCTTTCCGTGACACCTAGTGTGCCTCTCCATTATGGCAACTGGATGTTGATAGGGTTCACAATGATCCCTGGAATTGTTCTTATTAAATAGGCAAATTGCTGTGCATCACATTCATGCCTGTTTGTGTTTTTAAAGGCTGTCTTGATGAAGATCGACGCTTTTCATTACATCCAATTGGGAACTGTTTATAGGTAAGCAGGATCATTGGAGGGGAATTGATTTTACTCAAGGAACCCAGTGGCTTTGGGTTTCAGGGTCCACTGGCACTCAGTGAACAGCAGAGGGGTGCTCAGGCCCACGCGGCAGCCACAGTGTCCATCCATCTCTCTGGCAGTCTTCCCAACTTGGACTCTCCTTAGACCGCCCCAGGGACTGGCCTTCTCCTCCAAAGTCCCATGGGAACATGAAAAGCGATGGAAGAGGCAGAAATCATGGTTTCATTCGAGTTACAGATTCCGACACAGATGACACTTTGTTTTCTGGAGTCCTGGCGTGGTATATATGATTCATATGCTTTGCTGGCAACCTCAAGGCTGCAGATTTGAATCCACCCAGAGGTGCCTTGGAAGAAAGGCCTGGTGATCTGCTTCTGAGGAGCCAGCCGTTGCAAAACTGATGGAGTCCGTTGTACTCTGATGCATGAGTTGCCATGAGTAATGATCAATCCCAGTGGCCACTGGATTAGCATACATTTCAATACTGGCTGAGGGCTCGCTTATGCTGAGCAACCAAGTAATCACTTAAAATTCTGCCTGGGTTATTTCTGTTCCTCTTGTGGCACCTTCTGGTGTTTCCCATGCCATTTCTGAGGGAGTGGTTTCTGTTTCACAAGCACCTGTTCCCCTGGAGGAGAGAACATTGGAGAGTAGGAGATGCCAGGGGAGGAGAGGGAGGACGTCAAGGCTTCAGGGAAGCGCCCTTCCTTGCCACTGTCCAAGCCAGGCTGACTCTGAAATCCACACGCGCTCCTCCCTGCCGCTCCGCTGGATTCTCTCGCAAATACTGCATCTCCCCAATGTAGGCAGAGGCTGATGTCACAGTGACTTTACAAGGGGAAGCCAGCCTGTGCATGCTCAATAACCAGCCGGGGGTGGGGTGGGTCTTGGCCCAGCCAGGTATCCCGGGCCTCCTGCCTCTGTAAAGGGACTTCGTTCCCCAGGGACTCTTCTGTTTCCATCTCAGCCCATGAATGCGTGGGAACCACAAGTGAGCCCTTCTGCACATGAGTGAGGGTAGAGGAGGCATAAGAGTGAGGGTGACCAAGACAAAGCGACCATTTTTTTGATGTTAAGAAAACCCCCAAAACTCAAAGTAGGCTTCATCAAAATAACCACCAAGAAGTCAGTCATGAGAGAGGTTGTACCTTGTTGAGGGAGTTGGGCGAGGTTGTGAGTTGAAGCATCTGGGCCCTGGGACCCAGAAAGCCTGGGCTTCCTTCTTGTCCCACCACCTACTGCTGTTGTGATCTTGGGCAGGATCGACAGTCTGTGCCTCGGTCTCAGCCGGCAGTGGGCAGACAGATAGTGCTCCTCCTGAGGGTGGGAGAGCATTCAATGAATAATGAATGAATCTCGCATATGTAGCAAGTGCTGCCTGTTCCGTAAGCGACATCCTTGCGAAGCCAAGAGGCGAGTGAAATTGTGAAGGATTTCGTTTTACAGTCAGGGTCCTTGGAAGCAGCAGGAAGTGAAACGACAGATTTTCCGCTCTTTGTAACAAATCTGCTTCAGAAGACCTTTTTCGAGTGTCACAAGGCAAAGATGATGCTTTGAGGACTGAGGCGCCCTTGAGCCAAGCCACGAACCCTGGCATTTTCAGTCATGTCACATGCATGTGAAAGCTGAGCCAATAGAAGGAAGACTGGCGACGAACTGGCGAGTTTGCGTTACGGTGTTGGCAAAGAGTCCTGCCAGTTTGCCAGAAGGACCCACTGACAGTGCCTCAGAAGAAGCACAGACAGAACGGGCATTCGAAGGGAGGATAGTGAGACTTTTTATCTCATGTACGTTGGACATGTTCTTGAGAGGGGTCCGTCCCTAGAAAGGACATTATGTTTAGTTAAGTATCGTGCTAGGTCCATGACAGAGAGCTTCAGCGGGGGATGGCTTGAGACAGTGATGGCCACGTCACAATCAGGACCAGGCCGTGTTTGGTACTGTTGTGCGTCCCCATGCGTTGGGGCCAATGTGACGGCGGCACCCCGCAACAACGAGGCGTTCTTCGAAGCAATCCTTGTGACCCCCCACCCCCTTTTCACTTTTACAGCAGCTCTTGGACCTTCACCGAACTCTAACGTTAGCTTCTGTGATTTTCCCCAGAGGCCTCAGCGTTGTCCCTGATGAAGAAGTCATTGAAATGTATGAGGGGTCCCACGTGCCCTTGGAACAGATGAGTGACTTTTATGGAAAGGTAACGATAAGACAATAATTTAGGAAGGCTGTCTTTTTTCCTTCTGTAACTATGGCCTTAAACTAGGAGTTTGCCCTGTTAGACTCACTTCCTGCTCATTTAGAATTAGCACAGACGTGAGATTATGTTTTAAGAGACCTTTGGTGTTGTGGTAAAATGCTTGGCGATAAACTGCAAGGTCAGCAGTTCAAACCCACCAGCCACGATGGAGCCTCACCGACAGTATGGGTGACCTGGCATCAGCACCCTGTAGCCATGGTATTGGATAGGGGACTCAGCTGTTAAGAGAAGTGTCCCCTTTCCCAGCTTCGTTGTCGTAACCCTCGATTTCATACCTACATGATGAATGGGCTTGTTTATTAGGAGAAATTTCCCCTGGGGGGAGGGCTCAGAAGCTGGTGCGAATGGACCCTGCCTGCTTCTCTCTAATGCATGTATGCATCACTTTCCGTATCCAAGGTGTTCTTCCCGTCTGTCTGCAGAGTTCTCATGGAAACACCATGAAGCAGTTCATGGACATCTTCTCCCTGCCAGAGATGACCCTCCTGTCCTGCGTGAACGAGTACTTTCTGAAAAACAATATCGACTATGAACCTGTCCATCTCTACAAAGATGTTAAGGTGGTACCAGTTTCAGGGGCTCAGAGGCTGCCTTCTTCCCGTTAGCTTAAAGCCACCAAATCTTTACTCCGATATAGTATTTCCTATAGTTTCTGATCTGGGATCTCTTGGGCTTGTGGCTGGTCCTATGCTACCACAAAGCCTGCTTGCTGTCAGGGGTGTCTCATGTTGGAAAGAAGTAGCCTTTACAGCCAGGCAGTAGTCCCAGGGGACTGTAGTTGCCCAGACTAAAGTCCAGGGTTGTCTGTCTGTTCCCGACTCAGGTCACGGAGTAAAACTGCTGGCTAGGACTTCCCAGGTGTACTCTGTGTGGAAGTAGATGATCTCCGCCCCATTCTTTTGTGTCACTGTTGGGCGGGTTCCACCTGCCAGCTGTTGGGTTAGTAGTGGAGCCCAATCTGTTCGCTCCACCACTCTCTTTGGGGGCCCCCAAAGGTTCCAGGTGGACCCCTCAACCCTGCTGAAGCCAATTGGAGAGAGAGGAGTACATACATGTTTCCATTTTAATTTATATACACATGCATGTTGACATGTGCTGCCAGACCTTCCGGAAGCTTTTTTCAATCCTTGGAAACAACTTTCTAGACGATTGTGCTTTTAGGCAGATGTGTATTTTAAAAAAAGATACATGTTTCTACACCAAAGGAGACCCGCTCCTCAGGGTTTCTGAGACTCCTAGTCCTGGTAGGAGCAGCCGGCCTCATCTTCCTCCCACACGTTGATGATAGGGCTTGTCACTGACTGCTCAGCGCATGGGACTTCATTCAGAGTTGTTTACCCAAATGGTCTCCTCCCAGGGACACTGCTGAAAATTGAGGCAGAAGCAGCCACTGTCGCTGTGGGCATGTAATCTCTCTCTAAGGGGCCGCCAGAATTGAGATTCTGCTTTCGTGCTTGGCCTGCAGACTCTGTACAGGGAGGCGGGACTGCAATGAGTGCTGTTCCGCTCACCAGGCTCGGCAGGCTGGGCTTTCAGTTGTTGCCACTGACAAAAGCGTGTCTTTTGCCAGGACTCGATCCGTGACGTCCACATCAAAGGGATAATGTACAGAGCCATCGAAGCAGATATCGGTAGGTACTCGGCATTGTCACTGCAGCGCACGCTGGCCTTCCCCTCCGCCTTGGGCTCTGCCTGCTGGGGACTGAGCAGGGGCTGTGTGCCCCTCATGTCTTTGCGTCTCGGGCCTCTCCCACGCCTAGTTCCAAAACGGGACGCAATCCCCGCTCTGAAGGAGGCAAGCTGGCAGCTCTCCGCTTTTCTGTTTAGATAGAGGATGTCTGGGTACTGTTGTCCCGGATGCGCTGGTACCGATCCTCTCCTTACTGCTGTTCTCCTCACTGATGCTCCGGGACTGATGGGCTCCTTACTCATGCCCTCTGTGCTGATGCTCGGGGTACTGAGAATCTGGGTTCTGGTGCTCAGGGTACTGACATTCTCCACATTGATGCTCGGGGTACCCCAGACCAAGTTTCCGTAAGGCTTTTGTTCCCTTACCCATGCCCCTGACCCCGCTTAATCTTGGCAGACTGACCAAGATTGGGTTGACTGGGTTGACTCTGGGTGCGGATTTTCCTCTCTTGTTCGTAGAAAAGTACATCTGCTACGCCGAGCAGACGCGCGCGGTGCTGGCCAAGCTGGCGGACCACGGCAAGAAGATGTTCCTCATCACCAACAGCCCCAGCAGCTTTGTGTGAGTGCTTCTCTGCCCTTTCACCGTGTCCTGTTGCTCCCCACACTGTTGGAAACCCGGGGGGACAGGCTGCAGAAAGACTCCTCCCCTTAACGCTAGACTCCCCTGGCTGGCTGTTGTTCCAGGGACAAGGGGATGAGGTACATTGTCGGCAAAGACTGGAGGGACCTCTTTGACGTGGTCATCGTGCAGGCCGAGAAGCCAAACTTCTTCAACGATAAGCGGAGGTGAGCGTCTGTCCAGGAGGCTCAGCTTTACTCTTTTGTTGCTTCTGTATGTTTCATGTCCTGCTGAAAGCTACTTGCAAAACCATAAGCACCAGAGGTGGTCGCTTTGAGGATTTTCTAGTAGCTCACTGAAGAAGGGTGAGGCTGGTACTGAGCAGACAACTCACCTTGCTGGAAGTGCCTCTTAGTTCATTTTGCTCCCTGACAAGCTAGGTTATCACCAATTTTTAGAACTTAGTTTTTTCCTCTTAAACCCAAGAAAGGGTATTAAAATGAATAGGGAGCTGGATTAGGTAAAAAGACAAAAATGTATCACCTTCATGTGGAATGGGAGACTTTAATATTGCAAGCCAACATTCAACTGAAGTCCAGAGTGCATGAACAGTTCTGGAACTTACTGACAGAGGGAAAGTATCCAAACATGAGAAAAGGTGCCACCTCCCTGACACGTTACTCGGTTCTACTTATTTATGAGTCAGTCATTTCCCACATGACTGATGATCCTTTGGAAGTGTGTTTGAGGCTGGCTGTCAGCAGCTACTGTCCGGACTATGCATCCCTGGCTCATTCCATTCAGTGCAAGTCATCAAAGTCAACTTAGATCATGACAAAAATGTACACAGTTAATGGTGTTGTGCTGTGCGATATGAACTCAGGTTATGCAAGGTCCGTAAACATACATTCTGCATACAAAGAATTCTCAGTGCATTTACGAATGACTGTAATATGTTTTGCATTTTTTGTAGTCCGTAGATCACTTTGACTTGATCATTTTATAAGTAGCTCGCATGCTGAAACTATGTGAGCACGCTTGCTCTAGGGGAACGGGATCCGTTGAGGATTGTGACAGTGACTGGGCCTGGGTGCACTCTTAGCCTTAAGTGGGAGGGAGTCAGGGAGGTAAATAAATAATCTTTTTAATATGTGGGATAGGCCTGTTCGCAAAGCGTTGGCCTACCCAAAAGGCCAAGAGTGTTGAGAAATACAGCAGTAGGGTTAAAAAATAACTCACAATGGCCTACTTGTGGACCTGGAGTTCAGCCACCTCCCGTGCTAGGTCTGAGGTTCCCTCTGGGGTCTCCTCCCGGGCTCTGCTCCTGTCCCTGGGAATCACCAAGGCTCGGGCTGCATGTGAGGGTGCTGGAACCCTGGCTGTGCATCTGGTCCCTCTTGGACAGTGGCTTCAGGCCCCCTCCAGCTTGCTCTGGGATGTCATGAAAATCACACCCATTTCTCCCAAGTTGCCTCTCTGTCCTCCCACCTCTCCCTTCCACACACAGCAAGTTGGAGCTGCAGAGCGTCAGGCCACCTACGAGCTGGAAACCTAGAACAGGCGCCTGTGGCTTGGTGCCACCTGGGGGTCTGCCTGGAGACCTACCCCTGCAGCAGCTGGCAGGAAGGAGTGGAGATTGTGGACGGCATGAGACAGCAAGACTCAGCTTTCCAAGGGGGCCTCCTGGAGACCCATTTTGAGGGAGCGGACATGCTACAGCTGTTGCCCACACGCCTACTCTCGGGTCACATATGTTTTCATTGGCGTAAATGTGAAAGGTCAGGTAGTGAGGCCTCAGTCGGAAAGTGAGGAGTGTGTTCCACATGGCAGACCACCTGTCATCGTATGTCATGTTTCCTCTTTCTGTTGCTAGACCTTTCCGAAAGGTGAACGAGAAAGGCGTGCTGCTCTGGGATAAGATCCACAAGCTGCAAAAAGGCCAGATTTACAAGCAGGTATGCCCTGGCCAGTTCTCCCCCAGCACTGCTTTGCGTGGCCGGCAGTGATAAGGACCAGAGCTAGCCCTTGTGGGGCTGCCCGTGTGCTGGGCACAGACCCCATGCTTTGTTGAATCCCCTTTTTATAACTGGTGTGTGTCACACGGTGCTAACATTTAGCCTTCAATGAATGTATTTTACAAAACGTGAGTATTTAAATTAATTCTGAATTAAAGTGATTACAAATCTAAAGTAATTAACAATTTTCGAAAATGTACCCTAAGTCATTACTTTCAGGGTATTATAAAACTTAAAGTGCCAGCTTACAGAAAATCTTTTGAAATTCTATTTAAGAAGTATTTAACCACATGCCTTTTTTTTTTTTT
>PVJH01015366.1:0-15326 GCA_004026705.1 Nesogale talazaci
GGTCGCCGTGGGCTCACCATAAGGACCGCGGTGAGACCGGCCCAAGGCCAGGCAGTGTTTCCTTGTGGGTTGCTACTTCCTGTTACCATTTGTAACTTTTATTGGGCAATGACGGACTTAACAGGAAGTTGCGAAAATGGTGCAGTGTGTCATAGACTTATCACCCAGGCTTCACAATGGGAAAGCTCTTATTATATAAACACGATTTCAAAATAAACAAATTGACAACGGTACAGTAACTAACTGCTCACCAGACTACGGACCTTAATCAGAGTCACCAGATTTGGGGTGTGTCTGTCCGTATGACACGGTGCCATTTTAACACAGGGATGGATCCGTAGTCATTCCATCGAGAAGCAGAACCATCCAGTTCCCTTTCAGACCTGTTCCGTCCACCCCCGTCCACCCACCCACACCCCAGGCCTGGTCTCGGGCTTTGGCTCTCCTGGGTTATGACAGAGACAGTGGCTGGAAACATTGCTGGGCGGGTTTTTCATGCAGATGCAGGCACTCCTGTCTCTGAGATAAACGTTAAGGAGGCTCATTCCAGGGGGCACACGCTACTGTAAAAGACATCGCCACACACTTCTCTGGAGGGGCTGTGCAGCTTCACATGCCCATCAGCTCTAGGGCTAGACCCAGTTTTGATGGGGCTGGTTTTTCTACTCAAAATTCATCATGCTCTGGCATCCTCACTACCTTTCTCCCCTCGAGCCATTCTGGTAGATGTGCAATGACATCACACTGTGATGTTAATTACTTCTTTCCCTGTCAACGAGTGGCATCGAACATCTTTCCCTGTGTTTCCTCTCCACTTCTCAGCTACCTGGTTCATGTCTTCTGCCTAATTGCTGACGTTTTAAATAGGAGTTTCGGACATTCTTTCTGTGTTCCCATGTGGGCCCGCTACAGGTAGGGGTTCGCTTGTGTGATAGGTAAGCTTGTGGTGCCAACATGGCCAAAGACCATAGGTAGGTCTGTTGTGACAACGTGGCTAATGAACACATGAGATCAATTGAAGGGCAGAGATAGAAATGGCTTGGTGAGCCCCGCCCATGCCCGCTTACTCTTGGATATTCAGACCAGCCAGCTGCCTTCTTTGTCCTATGCCTTGATCTCTAAGCAACACTACCCATGGGACACCTAATCGTGGACTGTGGAGCTGTGAGTCGAGGTCCCTTCAAGCCCTGCTTCGCCTCGCTCCTGGAATATATGTCTCTTGAGCTGGGGATTGTTGGACTCTGTCATCCGGCTGACTGTTGGTGACCTGCTTCACTGTTTGCTGCCTGTGGCCGGATAGCCTGAATGGTCCTACAGAGGACGACTCCGTGGCCCTCAAGACTCCAGGAACTGCCAGTCTACTAGCTGTCTCATGCAGGAGAGTTGCACCGAGCCATTTGTACTGCTTTATAGATTAATTAACTGTTTATTTCCTATCATATATATCCTTCTATCTCTATAAATATATAAAGAGAATTACTAGTGTCCTGGTTTTGTTTCTCTAGAGAACCTTGTCTGACACAGATTGTTGAGCAGTGTTCTGTGCTCTTGAGCTCTGTCACTGTGAGGTGGACGGCCCTGGTGGCAATGGAGGACAAGGTACAGTACATTTCCTCTGGGCCTAGATACTCAGTGATCATGGAGCGACTGCCTGGGGTTGGTTTATTTGTTTGTTTGTTTGTTTGTTTGGGGTGGATGTGTCTTGCTGATCCTCTACTTTAAGGAGCATGGTGTCCTTCTCCAGGGACTGGTTGGCCTTTCTTGATAACAGAGACAAAGGCCTTGAGACGAAGTCTCGCTTCCAAGGAGCCTCCTGGCTGTTCTTCTTCCAAGGGGGATGAGGTCCTCTGTCTGGCCGGCACCGCTGTGCTCCAGCAGCGCCACAAAGCAAAGGCCTCAACCTCATTCAAGAAGATCGACAGCTCTGCTCAACCTTGGTGGGTGGCCTTGTCTGCATCCCCATCAGAGCAAGAGTCTCCTGAAATCGGGAGTGGTCTGATGCAGCCCTGAGCCCCATGTCACCGCCGCCAACTGGCCCAGTGTCTACCCGAGACATGCTTGAGAGCCAGAGCTGATACACACAGGTTACAATAAAAGGATGGGAAGGAGTGCCTCAATGAAGCAATGAACATCAGACATAGAGAGCGAGTACAGGGACATCAGGCAAAAGAGGGTTAAGAAAAAAGTGGTCCTACAGATGGAGGGGGACATTTTAGAATGATGAAAGAATCCATTCATTAAGAAGACATAAAATCGTAAGCCAAGACACATATGGGCATACTTACCCCCAGCCCAAAGCATACATGAAGCAAAAGGCAACAGAACGAAACAAGGCATACGCAATTTAAGAAGAACACTCAAAATTTTCAATTATGGAGAGAGCAACTAGGCGAAAAGCTACAGCAGGGAGGCGGGGGGAAGCAGGTGTTGCTGACCAACCCAGGGGCAAGGGCACGACAAGTGATACAGAATCGGTGGCGAGGAAGGTGCAAGAGGCCTGGCAGGGCTTGATCAAGAGCAATGCAGCCAAGAGGGATTAATGAAACACAATGAAAGCTGAGCATGACAGTGGGACAAGAGGAAATTAAAGGAAACAGGAGAAAGAACTAGGAGGCAACGGATATTTATTGAGGTCTAAATACATGTATATATGTAATTATATTTATATGATTATGAGGAAGTAGATCTATGTGCATGTAATTATAGGTTTGGTATTATGGTAGCATATTGTGGCGGTCTTGTACTTGATGTCAATTTCATGATTGGGATGTAGGGGTAGAGTCTAGGTAAACCTTTCCCTTATATCCATATGCATGTCCATGAATTTGTTTCTCTAGACTACCTGGAGTAACACACATATAGACATTGGGTCTCCACTCAAGTACTCCCTCAATGCAAGAACACCTTGTTCTGTGAAACTGGCATGTCATGAGGCTTATCTTCCCAACAGGATCACTGAAGACAAAGCAGGTACCCAAGCAAATGTGAAGAAAGCTGATAGTTCCTGGCTATCAAAAGATATAGCACCTGGGGTCCTAAAGGCTTGAAGATAAACAAGCAGGCATCTAGCTGAGAAGCAACAAAGCCCACATGGAAGAAGCACACCAGCCTGTGTAATCACAAGGTTTTTGAAGGAATCAGGGATCGGGCATCAAAGAACAAGAAAATCATATCATGTGAATGAGGGGAAGTGCAGAGTGGGGACCCAAAGCCCATCTGTAGTCAAGTGGACATCCCCTTACAGAAGGGTTATGTGGAGGAGACGAGCCAGGCAGGGTGCTCTAAGTCTTAAAATGCTTCCACCACCCCACTCCCACCTCCACTATCATGATCCCAATTCTACCTTACAAATCCAGCTAGAACAGAGGGTGCACACTGGTACAGGTAGGAACAGGAATCACGGGGAGTCCAGGACAGAAGAATCCCTCAGGACCAGTGGTGAGAGTGGTGATACTAGGAGGTGGAGGGAAGGTGGGGAAGAACTGATTACAAGGATCTACATATAACCCCCTCCCTAGGGAACACACAACAGAAAAGTGTGTGAAGGGAGACTTCAGACAGTATACGACATGACAAAATAATAATAATTTATAAATTATCAAGGGTTCATGAGGAAGGGAGTAGGGAGAGTGGGAGGGAATGAGGAGCTGATACCAAGGGCTCAAATAGAAAGCAAGTGTTTTGAGAATGATGGCAACACATGTACAAATGTGCTTGACATGCTGGATATATGTATGGATTATGATGAGTTGTACAAGCCTCCAATAAAATGATTTTAAAAAGAGAAAGACACAGGATTGTTGAATGACACTATCAACCAACTTTTAACTGACATCAATGGGGCATTCTACACAAGAACAGAATAGTCATCATTTTTAAGTGCAAAGTGTAGCATTCCCCAGGATCGACCAGATGCTAGCCATCAAAAAAGTGCCAATAAATACAAAGGACTAAGCCCAGGCAAAATATTTTGTCCAATCAAAATGGAATTGAATAAGAAATCAATGACAGAAGGAAATACGGGCGATTCAGAAACGTGTGCAAATTAAAGAACATACTTTTTAAATAACCTATGAGTCAAAGAAGAAACCACAAAATAAGCTAGAAAATATCTTGAGTGAATAAAAAAGACAACTAAGGCTGCAGTTAAAGTCACGCTCAGAGGGTCCATTATAAATGCTCATCTTAGAAACACTCCCAAGAGCCACAGAGTTCCCACCTGAGGTCAAAGGGAAGGGGTCCCCACACCTCACAAATGGGAGTAAAATAGTAGCAATGGGGGAGGTGGGAGGGCAGAAAATTAAGTGGAAAACACACAAGAGGACATTAATCAATAGCATTTTTAGATACTAGCAATCCCATTCCAAAAATGAAGAATTACAATTACATTTGTTAAGAAACAATTACATTTACTAGAGCACCAAGAAGAATAAGGAACTGAGAAATAACTGTAACAGAACCAGGGCATGCCTTCTATGTTGAAAACCACACAAAGTGTTCATGAAATAAACTAACCCCCCCTCCCAAATACACCGAACTCACTGCCCATCGATCCAGTGGAGGCCGACTCAGAGACCCGCCCTGGGGGATTCGAGGCTGTCGTTGATGTATGCAACGGTCATATATCAGTGGAGAGCCACCCCCCCCATGTCCACGGGTCCCATACAGTGTGCCAAGACGGTGCCTCCTCCCAAAGTGACCCCCTGACCCGCCTGCACCCCTCTCTAACACCCGCAGGTCTTTCTGCAGGAATGGACAGAGAAGGGCAACACTTCTAGATCAACAAAACAAAGTCAAAAAGGACTAGTTGGAAAACTTCCACGTCCCAACGGCAAAACATATTTTGAGTCTACTATTGTCAAAACAGTGTGGTGCATGCATAAAGCCACCCATACCCCTGACAGAGAATTGTGAGACCACAGATAAAGACCTTACACTGATGGTCCCGATTTTCCACACGGGCCCAAAGCAACTCAATGAGGAAAGGATCATTTTTGAGCAAATGGTCAGAGACAACGGGATATCCACAGACAAAAACAATGAAATCGGACACTTACTTCACACCATGGGGGACGGGGAATGGATTGTAGATAAACATCAGTGCTGAGGTGGTAAAACCCTGAGAGGAAACCAGAGGCTTGGGTCCCCGTGGACCTGGGACAGAAGACGATCCGTGGCCTACAGCCACATGCACCAAAGCAGGAGACGGGCGCAGAAGTTGGAAGGTGTGACTTTGCTGCCATGAGAAACGCTTGGGCTTCCAAAGGGGCTATTGCAAACACGAAAAGGCACAGACGAGGAGGAATTATCTGTCAGCCACACATCTGACCAGCTGGGTGACCAGAAGACGGTGGAGAGCTGCACCTTACAAACCAGCTTGCAGTCTGGAGGGGCACCTCCCCAGACAAGACGCACGCTTAGGCCGCACTGGAAAGGATGCCAGTGCGAGATCATTGGTTGGTGGGCCACGGCGGGTGTCACCAGTCGCTCCCACTGGGATCTCTGGGATGGGAAAGCCAGGTGCAGATACCGGGACCCGCAAAGGCTGCTGGCAGGAATGTGAGCGGTGCAGCCCCTCTGGAAAACAGCTGAGAGCCTGCGACTCCACGGCAGAGATTGGCAGAGCTCTGCAAGCCTCATTCACAATCCTGGCACAGAACACCAGCTGCAACGAGCCCACGGAAAGGCGCCGACCCGGCACCCATGAAAACATGTCCACACTCAACCTGCGGTACGAAGGGCCAGTAAACCTTGTCAACGCTGACAAACGGAGACGGAGCTGTCGGGGGCTTCCTTGATGTGGGTCCACAGTCAGGAAAGTAGGGGACACATCGCACTGGACAGATCTACTGCAACATGCCCATTTCTGGTGGGAAAGGGCAGAGATGCCACCGACCCACGCCACGGTGTTTTCGATCACCTCCACTGCTTGCAGAGGCAGGACCGTGCATCAGGACGGCCCACGGACTGCCAGGAAAAAGCACAAGGCTGCCTCGTGTGCTCAGGAGGGCCATCCCAGGGAAAGGGCAGCGTGCTCGGTGAAGCAAAGGGAGGGGTCGGAGAGGGAGAGGGAGAGGAAGCCCTCCACCAGGAATGAGTGATCTTACGTCTGGGAGACTCTGTGGCCGGGAGCCCTGGTGCGCAGTGGTTACCCACAGGGCTGCTCACCACGAGGTCCACAGTTCAAAACACCAGCCACTGCGGGGGACAAAGACAGGCTTTCTGCTCCTGTAGCACGGGCCGGTCGTGGGAACCCAGGGGGGCAGTTCAACCCTGGCCTGCAGGGTCGTGAGAAGCCAGCATCCACACAACGGCAAGAGAGAGACTCTCCTGGCAGGGGGTGGAGCCAAAACTACTAATCACGTGGGAGCGGATGGCACCTCCTTGGGGGTGTGAACTTTGGTGTGAGTGAAGGACTCAGGGAACCGCCTCTCTCTCTGGGACCCCACCTTCCTGCCTACTGGAGCTCTGTTTGCCTCCATGCCCCAGGTGGGCCACATGGCCCTGAGAGCAGCCGGATCCTGCCATGTTCCCACGGACCTTGGATCCACACCACTCTGTACCCACCCACCAGCCTGTGGCTGCTGAGTCTGAAGAGGGGCGTGAGGACCAGTGTCAGACGTATGGACTTGAGGTGGACTGGGCTGGGATGCCTTCTTAGCATCAAGCTGTTTCTCATGCAGCAGCGAGAGAGGCTGGACTTGTTTCTCGGGTCCACCAGCCTCACAAAGCGCAAGGACTGAGGATGGCCCGGGTCCATGTGTCCTTCTGCCGTGCACGGGCTCGCTGTGAGCCCCAACCGACCCAGGCCACCTCACAACAGCAGCTCAAACACAGAGAGCCTGGGCCCAGGCCTCCCCTGGAGCCTCTCCTGGAAGACCCGGGCACCTCACACCCCACGGATAGACCCACACGCCCTGCATGCGCCCTGGGTCTGCCCGGGGTCAGCACACGGACAGGTGGGAGGAGTGGCCACAGGGCCCGGGGCCCGCACGGGATGACAATGCGAGATGGTTATGCAACCCGAACATTTTCTGAAGGTATAAGACAAGGGCAGGCGCTCTCTCCACATGGCCAACAGAACACCAACGTCTCCTGGAAACGGGCACGGCCCACCAGCCACGGCGCCCGGAGCTTCCCAAAGCATGCGCATGGGACGCCATCGCACACCTGTTCCCGTCGCTGTCGGGGGAGAGGGTGCAGCTCACGGCCCCGCCGGCCCCTGCTCACCTTCACGTGGCTGAAGTCCCCCGTCTTGCTGCTCTCGGGAGGGTGCACAGGCTTGCTGTCGGCTCGTGGCCGCACCACCTGCCGGAAAGGACTGGACAGCGGGAAGCCGCTGATGCTGATGCCGTCTGGAAAACAAGAGGGGCGGTGCTCAGGCGGGGGGAGGGGAGCCATCTCTGCCCGCCACGGGCTTCCCTGGACTTCTGTTTTTAGGAGTCACTCCCGTGGCTGCAATGCCAACCACGGAGGACCCTTCTCGGCAGACGGTGCAGAACAGGCACATGTCGGCCACACACACACACACACACACACACACACAGAACAGGCACACGTGGCCACACACACACAGGACATGAATCGAGGCACGTCCCAGGCAGCGTGCCCAGCGATGAGGCGGGCTGAATGGGAGGCAGCAGGATGAACACGGGCTGTGTGGCCGAGCTGCATGCATGAGGATCGCCGTGGTGACAAGCCTCGCGTCACCCGGGTGCTCACCACCAACATAAGACACAGAGATTATGTGACATCACAGGCATACGTGAACAAGACCCCACGGGGACCTTGGGCACAGCTGTGGCATTTGAGAGACGGCACCCACGACACGATGCAGAGGAGAGAGACTTGGTGGGCTGGGTGGTATCCATGTGGCAGCCTGCTGCTCTGCAGAGGGCACAGCAAGGAGATGGTCAAGGCGGGCCACAGGGTGGGAGAAACCCAAGACAATGTGCCCATCTGGTCAGGAGCTGCCAGCCAAAGCACACGGAGGTGGCTTGAACTTGAGTAGAATGAGCGCCATGGCAACTGGCTGGAGCTCTTTGTAGAGTCGAAATCTACATTTCACAGCAGCACACAAACCCTCACCAGGGGCCTTGACCGGTTCATTGTCCTGAAGGCCGCCCAGTCAAAGGCCAGAAGCAGGCATCCAGGTGCCACTTCTCACCAAACTGTGTCACGAGGACCACCAGTGACGCCTTCGTGAAAGTGCTCCAGCAAGCCTGGGAAAGGGAACCAGACATCTGTCTTGGAAGAACGGGCGTCGGAGGGCTCCTGAGACACTGGGCCTCCACGCAGGCACTCCCTCAATGCAGGAACACTTTGTTCTATCAAACTGGCGTTCCATGATGCTCACCTTCCCGACACAATCGCTGAAGATAAATGTGCGCAAAAGCAAATCTGGTGAAGAAAGCTGATGGTGCCTGGCTATCAAAAGAAATAGCGTCTGGAGTTTTAAAGGCTTGAAGGTAAATAAGCGGCCCTCTGGCTCAGAAGCAACAAAGCCCACTGGGAAGGAGCACACCAGCCTGTGTGACCATAAGGTATCGAAGGGATCATATATCAGGCATCAAAATACAAAAATCCTATCATTGTGAATGAAGGGGAGTACAGATTGGGGACCCAGAGCCCATCTATAGATAACAGGACATCCCCTTACCGAAGAGTCGTGGGGAGATGAGCCCATCAGGGTGCAGCGTAGCAAAGATGAAACATATAACTTTTCTCTACTTCTTTAATGCCCCCCCCCCACTATCATGATCCCAAGTCTATCTTACAAATCCAACTAGACCAGAGAACGTACACTGGTACAGATAGGAACTGGAAACATGAGGAATCCAGGACAGATGATCCCTTGAGGACCAGTGGAGAGAGTGGTGATACTGGGAGGGTGGAGGGAATGTGGGACAGAAAGGGGAAACCTATTGTAGGATCTACATTTAACCTCCTCCCTCGGTTACGGACAACAGGGAAGTGAGTGAAGAGAGACATAGGACAATGTAAGATATGACAACATAGTAATAATCTATAAATTATCAAGGGTTCATGAGGGAGAGGGAGCGGAGATGGAGGGGGAACGAGCTGATACCAAGGGCTTAAGTAGAAAGCAGATGTTTTAAGAACGATGGGGACAACAAATGTGCAAATGTGCTTGACATACAATGGATGGGTGGATTGTGATAAGGGTTGCATGAGCCCCCAATAAAATGATTTTAAAAATTAAAAAAATCTCACTATTTAAAAAAAAAAAAGAATGTTCCCTAGAGGCCTGTTGGGCATGTCATGCAGGAGAGACCACCGCTGGGGAGGGACGGCATGCAAAGTGGAGGAGCAGTGAAAATGAGGCAGGCCCCCGACAGGACGGACCGACCAACAGAACGGCTGCAACCCTGGCTCCCACCGACAGCAGCGGAGAAGGCGGCACAGCCCAGGCAGCGTCGCTGTGTGGTGCGCGAGTTCGCAGTGAGTCAGGTGTCACCTAATGATGGCGGTAGAGGATTCTGCCACCTCGGTACCACTGGACTCTGACGCGGGACGGTCTTGCCCGATGGGGCTGTCCTGTGCATTGCAGGAAGTTCACCGGCATCCCTGGGCTCTGCCCGCTCGATGCCAGCACAACCCTCCCTGTTCTGACACCCAATGCCCCCGGGGCAGCACTGGCCCGGCTCGACAGCCACCCTCCCGGCCAAGGCCCACCACCGTCACACAAAGAGAAAGGCCGAGAGAGCCTGGTGACTCCGGTTTCAAGGGCATGCTACGCCCTCTCTGACGCTACTGGGAAGGCTGAGCCCCCAGTGTGGAGGAGACTCAGCTGGGGTCACGGCCGCCAGGAGGGCGAGACTCCACCCGCTTACTGTGCTCACGCCCCCCACCAGAAAAGGAGGCGGCTCAGCAAGACCACAGGGGGATGCATCGGGGGGCGGGGGGGTAGGGGGGCAGAGAGGACACTGAGGACGACGCAGGGGCAAACCAGAGGGGAAAGCAAGACCGCGACAGTGAGGATGAGGAGGGCCCGTAAGGACGTGGCTGGGCGTGTCTGCCACTAAGGGAGAAGGAAAAGAGACACATGACCAGCCTGAGGAAACGTCTCAGAGAAACGAGTCAGAAGCAGGAATTCTATAAGGAATGTTGCAAAATACACACTCTTCAAAAGAAACACAACATGTGTGATGAACAGCAGACACACGGAAAGAGCATCAGAAACGGGACAGAAGAACGTGTTTGCTATGGCTAACGCTTTAGAATGTATCTGCATTGCTTATGAACACAAGGGCTATATGCAGATGTTGATTACACTGCCATAGACCAACGGAGGAAGATGGGAATCTGAAATCCTTACAGAATGCATATTTCTGTGGGTGACTGTTCATACGCTTCTTCTCTCCTCAGTCTAGCGAGGGGACGTGGAAGCAGTGACACCTGGCAGCAGTGGGTGTTCCTGATGCCCAGATTCTGGTCCTTCCGCTCCTGTTCAGTACAAAGAACCAGGCTCTTCAGAGAAACAGTCACTTTGGTGATAGGGGGCGCACAGGGGGATGGACTTTATGAACAAAGGACAAGGATGTGTCAAAAGAACAAAGAGGCTCCCAACGGGAAAGTTGGAACTAGCTGGGCGGTGAAAAAGTATCACAATACTAGATTATAACTCAAAACAAATGTCCATGAGCCCATATTCAAAACATTCTTATTGACTGAATAAATAAGTGGAGGAGAAGAGACTAGCTTTTTCTTACAGAAGAACTCTAAATAATAACTGGAGAATGGATGAGGGTGGCAGGAAGTCACCATAAGAACCCCTCAGGAATAGCTGCCCACAGCAAGTCCCACAGATGAAAGCCACAAAGAAAGGAGTGGCCGACCCTTGGAGTGGCCGACCCCTGCCGCGAGGTGTTGGTTTTAGCAAATGTCCACAGATTTGCTGATGCCTCTCCTTCCGGCAGAACAGAGCCAAGGACGAGGGCAGAGGTTTGAGACAACACTTCCTGTTTCGAGTGCAGTGATTCCGAGAGCAGGGGGGGACAATCCTATCGACATACGCAGTGCTGGCACCAATAGCTTTCCACACGCTAAGGGATGAGTGGACTTGGGTCCCTGCCTCACACCCAAAGACTCAAGGTGTAAGCGAAAGGACAGAATGTCTACAGGGCAAAGGACGAGAGAGTCTTCTGGTCCTTGGATCACCCCATGGACACCTCTTAGCTAAGACTCTACCCAGAGCACAAGCGATGGCAGAGAGAACAGACCAGAGACCATCAAAACTTAACTTCTATGCTGTGAACGATGACGTCAGGACACCCCTTTCTGCCACGCTCATAACTGACCTGAGGCTTGGACCCAGAATGCACATGGCATTCCTCAGCACACAAGATAAATAGCCCAACTTTAAAAAAAAAAAAAAAAAAAAAGGCCAGCAATCTGAAGAGACATTTCTCCAAAGAAACTCACTCAAAACCCCAAACAGAACTCACTGCCATTGGACCCCCACATTCCCCCGTCAGTCTGATCCACAAGGGACATTTCAGGACAACGTGGGGCATGTCCTGTGGGGAACGAGCCAGATTCTGACGAGAGCTCCCTAAGCCGCCTGGGCTGGGCCCTGACAGCTAACGTGGAAGCATGCCCTCCCCGGACGCTCAGTGCCCACCAGCCCTGCCCAGGCCTCTACCCTGCCCCCGGCTCCACTGCCCTTCTCCCAGTCCAGCTGACCTTCTCAGGCTAGGGCACTGTGGACTACCACAGTGGGCACTCTCCAAGACAACAAGTCCCCTTCTTCCCCCTTGAGGGGCTGCCCGGAGAACTGCCCACTGCCATTGTGGGAGCTGCCAGGCTCCCGAGCAGGGCACTCTGCCCCTTGTGCGCACACCACGACTTACACCCTCCCCAGGCCCTGCGCGACTTACCAACACCGTGCACGCACAGCGGTGCCTGCACTCCCATCACCACACACAGCCCGTGTTCCCCTGGCGCCTGCACACGGAGACGCACGCCGCTCACGTGGGTCCCAAGGCCCACCCCTCCAGCGGCCGGCGCAGGGCCTTCTGGGTGTGGGAGCCTGGAGAGGAGCCCACAGGCCTGCCAGGCACATGTGGACACACGGCGACCCATCCTGTTGGCCAGGTGCCCAGGGGCAGGGAGGGGTGGGCTGGGGCTGTGGGCACTCACCATCACTGAGGTCCTGGAGCACGTTGTCCTGGCAGGAGAAATCCAGCTTGACTTTGATGGTGACAGTGAAGGCGGCCGTCTGGCCGGGCTGCAGAGGGAACTGGGCCAGGGTGTCCTCCAGCTTCCAGCTCAGGAAGTCCCCATACAGCTTCTCTGCAAAGACAACGGCCACCACTCTCAGGAAGTGGGTAATCAAGGCCAGGGGGACCCTGCAAGTGGGTGTGTTCTCAGGAGAACAGGGGGAACAGCCCTTCCAACGGACGCAGCACCAAGAACCCTGCAGAAGCAGGGGTGCTGGCAGGTCCCAGAAAGCTCCCCACCCAGCATCCTAAGGGAACACCAGCCATGTTGCCAGCGCCAACTAACCAGGGCGGCCTGGACAGACTGCCCTCTCAGCAAAGCAGCGCCCGGAGGCCTCCAGGGCCGGTATTCCTCTGCCAACACCATCTCCATCACAAGCCATAAACCCCTCAACCCACTGCCATGAGGGGATGCGGACTCTACGGACCCCAGGGCAGGGTGGAGCTATCACTCTTTAGGGAGTAGAAAGTCTCGTCTCTCCCACGGAGCAGCTGGTGGTTTGGAATTGTGGACATTGAGGTTAGCAGCCCAACATGTCACCCACAGCACTGCCAGGACACCTTGCTTCCACTGCACAGGTAGGGGCAAGACAGATGTGTTTCCTCTCCTGGCAGGGCACGGTACATTTACTATCCCTCTCCAGCACTGCCACTGAGAGGCCTTCAATTCTTCTCCGATCTTCTTAATTTACTCTCTGGTTAAACAGACTTTGGACTTCTGAAGGACTTGTTGGCTTTTTCGTACACTCTTACATGATCCAAACACCTCCGATCACGGTGTCACTCCTTGTAAAGTCTCACAGCAGATGCCTGGACCCATCATCAAGTGAGAACTGACCAAACGGCCTGT
This sequence comes from Nesogale talazaci, assembly GCA_004026705.1. Taxonomy (NCBI): domain Eukaryota; kingdom Metazoa; phylum Chordata; class Mammalia; order Afrosoricida; family Tenrecidae; genus Nesogale; species Nesogale talazaci. Next base: position 13,093 of record PVJH01015366.1, read on the forward strand.
GGCGGCTCCGGGCTGTGGCAGGTGCATAAGTGAGAGCCATCTGCAACCTCAGCATCCGCAGGTGGACAGCCGTGTCCCTTCCCACCTGAACACCCAGGGTCCAGCAGTGCAGTGTCTCAGACACAGACCAGGCCTGCTGCTGTCACAGCTGGCCACTCCATCCCAACTCAGTGTCCCATGGGTGGAGAAAGATGCCCACTGGGGCTCCCTGAGGCGGCCCAGGCACTCAGTCAGATCCCCGATCTCCCAGTAGCAGCCCGGCACCTGTCCACTGTGCACCAGGCCCCGAGACAGCCCTCTTTCAGCTCACACATGTCATTGAGATCCATGCTTGTCTCAGCGGATGTCACCACAGGATCCCAGGTTTCTCTTCACCCCTCACAGGCCAGGTCTCTTCTGTGCTCACTTCACGCCATGACAGCCCCTTCCCCCCTTGACCCACAAGGAAACTGAGGCATGCAAAGACAGCACCCCACGGTCAGAGAGCTTAGCTGTGAAGGCAATCTTCCAACCTGGGCCCCAGTGCACAAGTTATCTCCTCTCATTCACGACCCTGGGAAAGGCTTTTCTCCCCGGGTGCTGTCTCCCCACACCTAGAGCTGTGCCCACCCTCACCGTGGATCACCTCCCAGTGACACAGCGAGGCCCATCCTGGAACCCAGCAGGGTCTCCGTGAGGAGCTAGGAGAAGGTCAGGGGCCAGCTGATGCCTGCTCACGTCATGACCGGGCGATCTGTGCGGACACTGTCACACGGAGACCTAGATCACAGTGCGGGCTTTGCCCAGTCTCACGGGAACGAGGAGCAGGGATATCCCCCAAGGTCCTGCCCACGGAGGTGCAGTGTCTTCCCTGAGCCCTGACAGCCCAGGACTGCTCTCCTGCGCCCAAGCGGGCGACACTAGCCTTTCTGAACCCGGCCCCTCAAAGCGTCCCTCCTGGAGACCTCACTGACCACAGCCCCCCAAGAGCGACCTCACAGGGTGCTGAGTTTCAAGTCCTGGGGGGAAAGCAGCTCAGACAGTCGAGCCTGGACGGGGCGGCCATCACCGATCGGGATCACTGGGTGGCGGGTGAGAAATGGGTGAGCCGGCCCGTGTGATGGGGCTGCCGCCCTGCCCCAACCACGGCAACAACAAATGATGCTCGGGAAGAGACACGCTCTTGAGTGGTGCATGGACCTGAGCACAGAGCCGAGAATTGTGTGGACTTAAACACGTGTCGTGTCCACACGGGACCCAGCCCGGCGGCCCGCTGGGCCAGGGAAGATGGAGAGGCTCTGGGGAGGAGCGAGTCGGGAAAGGAGGGCAGCTGCATCACTCCAGGCCCCAGGTCCGTGTCCCTGAGCTGTCCTCAGCAGCGGCAGCCACAGCAGCAGTAGCAGCAGCGACAGTAAGAGGCCCCAGCAGGGCGGAGTGGGGCCAGGGAGCAGTGCCCGCAGGGACAGACCTTTGGTGGTGAGGACTCTGGAGGTGACCTCCAGCGTCTCCAGAGGCTGCATGCCGATGTTCTCCAGCTGGATGGCCAGCTGCTGCGTCTCCCCGTTGTACAGCTGGACGGACACGTTCGTAGACACTTCGTCGCCGCCGCCGGCAGGCTGCAGAGAGTGTGCAGATCTGGAACGAGGGAGGGGTGAGCTTTAACTGTTGAAGAAAGAGGGCCAAAAAAGAGCAGCGAAGCAGTGAAAGAGGGACAGAGGGCAAGTGACCACAAGACCCACACAGAACCCCCTCCCAGGGGGACAGACAGCAGAAAAGGGCGTGAAGGGCGACGGAGGATGATGCAAGATATGGAAACAATAATCTACAACTTACTAAGGGTTCATGAGGGAGGGAGGGGATAAGATGAAGAGCTGATGTCAAGGGCTGCCGTAGAAAGACAATGCTTTGAAAATGATGATGGCAGCGTATGTACAAATGTGCTTGACACAATAGATAATTGTATGGAATATAAGAGGTGTAAGAGCCCCCAATAAAAGTATCTAATTTTAGGGGTTTTTTTTCCACATCACTGTCCTGGTGGGAGTAGGAAGCCCAGCCTTGCTCCTGGAGCACTGCTGCTGAATTTGAACTGCCAACTTTGTGGGCCACAGTCCCACACACAGCCACTGCACCACAAGGGCTCAGCTAATTTTAGATTTTTTTTAAAGTGTTTAATTTTTTTAAAAAATCTATCTTTGGGTAGATAGATAGATATATCTACTTACCATCTACCTATCATACCTATCTAATGGAGA
>PVJH01015366.1:15426-53911 GCA_004026705.1 Nesogale talazaci
CCCTTCCCTCCAGGCTTGCTATCAGTGAGCGTGGGCTCGAGGCCCGTGAGCAACAGTCTCAGAAGCCCCAGGGACAGCTTCCGTCTTTACAAGGTCACTGTGGGTCAGAATCAACTGGGGGGCAGTAAGCTTGGGTTTTGGTTAACTATCATTATTACAAACAAGGCTGCTATCACACTGGATGTTGTGACGATTTTCAATACGAACGGTTATAAATCAAAGCATGTATTTGTTAGAACCATTAGTGCTATTCATAAAATCAGAGTCTTCCTTCCACATAGCTACACTTCCCTAAATCCTTGAAGGGAGATGAAACGAACTGACGTGCTTTGGTCATTGCGATGAGGGCAAGATATGGACGCCATGTGCAGACGCATCAAAAGCCAAAGTCTCCTTTTTCATGACCTTATCCAGATGACAAAATAAGGAAAGTTGGGCCGGTATCGGCCTTCATCTGAGACTCTGAGTAACTCAGATGAACAACGCCTGCAGCAAAATATTATGCAGATAAAAATCAACGGACCTTACGTCATCAAGTGCCTCTTGAAGGTGACTCCCCGTGTGGCGACAAAGAGCTCTACTAGCATCGTGAATTACACGTTGGGCTGATAACCAAAGGACCAGCAGTTTGAAACCACCAGCCGCTCCCTGAGAGAAAGATGAGGCTCTCCGTTCCCGTCGAGAGGGGCAGTCTCTGGATCTCAAAAGGAGTCCTTCTACTCTGGACTGTATGGTCATTATGGATCAGAATCGATGTGACGCCAGCGAGGTGTTAGAACTTGAATACGCAGACTATCCCCCTCAGTTAGATCTTGGTCCTGCGGCAGTCACGTAATCTGGTGTGGAGCTGCGGAGGGGAGGAGCCTAGCCTGTCCATCAGGTCGCAGATTGATGACCTTATTTGGAGCCCCTACAGAGATGAATAGCTCACTGGAGGCGGGACCCACGGACTCGCTGCTTGGCACTCCTGATGACAAGACACCTGGAGCCACGCTGATGGCGTCAGAGCCCTGGAGCTGGAGGAGCCACGTGGAGACCCCTGCCAGTGCCAAGAGCCTTCCGCTGCCACTGGATCCACAAGACTTCTCACCCACTGACCTGGGATCTTTCCGCATTTGGTGTCACTGCATGTGTTTAGTGAGTCTGAAGAGGACTTTATAGACTGGTATTGGACCTATAGGCTAATGTCGGACTTATGGACTTGATCTGGACTGGACTGGGATGTCTTCTCAATATACAATTGTTCTTGTATATAAAGCTCTTTCTTTCTTTTTTTTGTTTGTTTGTTTGTTTTGGGGGGCATCACTGCTCTCTGGTGGTGGGAGTAGGAGGCCCAGCCCCACTGCTGGAATTGAACCTCCGTCCCAGTGGGCTGCAGTCCCGCACACAACCACTACGCCACCGGGGCTCAGCCCATACAGCTCTTTCTTATACACCAAAAAAAGATGAACAAACCACTGGCAGGTCAGAATGATCCACCTCAAACAGAAGAAGCGCCTTTTGCAGGCCAGGGCAGAACTGCCCTGTAGGGTGTCCCAAGCCGTAAGAAAACAGACCGTCTCATCTTTCCCAGGAGGAGTGGCCGGAGGCTGACCTTCCAATGAGCAGCCCGACCCAACCACCGTGACACCAGAGCTCCTGAGACTGCTCACCTGAAGGTCCCCAGAACTGTCGCCTGCTTCCCCTGCAGCTTTTCTGCTTGTTGGTTTTTCCCTAAGGTCCTACAACCCCTCTTCAGGTAAGCCCTGCAGCGCCTCACTCTGCTCCCGGTCACAGGCTGTTCAGGGGCTGTGGGGGGCCGAAGGGGGGTTAGGGTTAGGGTGTCAACTCTGTCCCCTGAGATCCCTATGAATCGGCGTGGGCTCAACAGCTCAGAACAACATGATGCTGTTGATTTTATTATAATTATATTTATTATCATTAATAAAATATAAATATGTAAATATAAATTGATTATTTATTATAATTAATAAAATACTAATAACTGCTGGTATTAAGAGATTGGGCTTTTCTTACATCTCCTAGAACCTGGATTTTGCTCATAAGAACTATGATTCTAAAGGCAAACTGTGTGTAGGGATCTGTTCTTGGCAAGAAAACACTTGTCTTCTGATCCATCTCGCTTTCCACGAAGTCGGGCCCAGGCCGCCGCTGCTCCAGAACCCCCGCCTGGAGCCCGTCTCGGGGGTCTCAGGGCAGGCTCTCTTGGCGCCCTGCACGGGGAAGCCGCTGCACAGCCCTCCTTGGAGGGAGAAAGAGCCCGGATGTGACTCTGTGCGTGACTGAGGTGCGCTGGGTGTCCCCATCACTGCATGAACACCTGACTGTCGGACAGTGGACAGGGAGAGGACAGAGCACGAACGGCGGTGCTGGAGCAGGACACTGGAAGTCCCCTGGATGGCCAGGAGGACACGCAACTCTGTCGTAGAAGCACAGCCAGAGTGTACACTAAAGGCACGAGTGGTAAGGCTTCACGGCACAGACGGTGGAGCTGTTGTCAGGAAAGAGCACAGTCCCTGAAGAAGGACATCGTGCGTGGCCCAGTGGAGGGGCGATGAAGGAGAGGAAGGCTCTCAGGAGGAGGGTGGACACCGTGGCACAACGGACGACTCAGAACTAGGCAGGGTTGCGTCCTGTCATGCACAGGGTCACTGTGAGTCTGAATCCTAACATCTCTCTCTCTCTCTGTCCTCTCTCTCTCTCTGTCTCTCTCTCTGTCTCTCTCTCTGTCTCTCTCTCTGTCTCTCTCTCTCTCTCTCTCTCTCTCTCTCTCTCTCTCTCTCTCTCTGCTGCTGCTGCAGCAGGGTTGGCGGTTCGAACCCCCCAGACACCGGGCAGGAGAAAGTTGAGGCCCGACGTCCTATAGAGATGCACAGTCTCTGACTCAGCTGCAGGAGCCGAGTGTGCACCTGGGAGCCAGCGCTGTTACCTGGGTAAGGACGTGCTGATCTGCAGCCGGGGCAATGCCGGAATGACCTCGACCGTGGAGCCGCTGGTCTTAAGGCCGGGGAGGCTGTCCAGCAGGCAGTCACTGCAGACGCCGAAGACCGTGGTGTGGTAGCCTGCACACAAAGGGGGTTCCTGCTCAGCTCACTGGTGGCTGAAAGGAGCAGAGACTTCCAGAAGAACAAACAAATCTGTCTCGGAAGGAGTGCAGCCGGGATGTTCCTTAGAAGGGAGGCCCCCAAGGCTCTGGACACATGGGCAGGCTGGAGTCACGCTCGGCAGAGGGCCAGCAGAGGCAGGAAGCCCTGGGCAGGTGGACTGGCACCGTGGCTGTGGCAGTGAGCATGCACACAGGGACCCTGCAGTGATGGCACAGAGCTGGGCAGGCTTGTCACGTGGGGGCCTCTTAGGAATCAGAACTGACCCAATGACACCGAACAACAGTACCTTCCTAGAGCAATGGCCCTGACTTCTGTCTCTGAGTAGCTCTGTGATGCCCTCCCCGTCCAGGGGGCGGGGGGGCAACCCTGCTCTGAGCTGCATCTCCGAGCCTGCTATGAGAGCATTGCCTCCATCTCACGGGGGACAGGCTTGTGTGCCCCTCTGGCCATACCAGGCCCAGCCCCAAGCATCAGCTCTTGCCCTGGGCTCAGCACCGAGGACCCCACTGAACAGGGCCAGCAACGCCAGCAGGCCAGGGACATGGGCATGGGGGCCCCCTCAGAAGGGCAGGGGACCCAAGGGGGAGGTGACCACTGGGAATGACTGTGCTTGGGGCAGTTCCAGATAAAAGGCTGAGCACAGAGCAGGTCCAGGAGGTGTGGGGCATTCCAGAACTGACCAGATCTCAGGAGAACACACTTGACCGGGACAGGGAGGCCCATGTTGGGGGGGCGGGGCGCTGGGTCACATATTTGAGGAATCCCAGGTTTCCAGCCTACAATGTCTGAAGAATAGATTCTGAACAAAAAGAGTCATGCACTGCCAGGCAGCAAAGTGGATACAGAGTGGACGTGGTGGTGAGCTGCCGGGCAGCAGGGTGGCCGCAGCCTTGCAGAGACCATGGGAGACCAAAGGAAGGGCAGTGGCAACATGCAAGAGGGGCTGAGTTACTCTCAAGTCCCCAGGCCAACGGCCTTCTCCAAGATGTGACCCACCGAAGAGGGGTATGCCCGACCAGGGAGACACAGGGGGATGGTACCCATGCAATGTCCAGAGAGACAGTTGGGGCACAGCTGGCAATCAGGAAAGGGGTCTGGAGAGGTCGTGGCTCTGCCGGCAAGTCAGGCACAGCAGTGGTGCTGGACCCTGGAGGCTGGGCAGGTCCTCAAAGACAGAGGAGCCGCTGAATGAGGGTCAAGGGAAGAGGCTGAGGAGGAAGGGGCAGAGGAATGGGGAGAGAAGAGAGGAGAGGGGACTTCCTGGAGACACAGACAGGGGAGCCTCAGAAATCAGCAGGTCATCCAAAGGTCCATATCACAGAAGCTGGAGACCCAGGGCAGGCACAGACCACACCCACGCCCGGCTCTGAGACCAGTAGCTCCAGGCCTGACCCCAAGTCTGCATTTTGCAGGGGTGTGACTGAGGAGGAGGGACAAAGACCCAGACCTTGTGGTCCTGGAAGCCCCTCAGAGTACGAGACAAGGAGGTGGCAGAAAGGGACCAGTGGGGAGTGACAGGGCCAGACACAAGGTGACCCCGTCACCTCCTACAGTGGGTCTCATCCTCCGGTGAACTTGGACAGACAGCCCTGCAGGACAGGAGCAGCGCCCCAGGGGACTGAGCCGCACGGACACCCTTACCGCTGACGGTGATGGTCCCTGTGGTCTGCGGGACCCCGACGAGTGTCACTGGGTAGAGACCAGACTCGGCTGGCAGGGATAGCGCTGCAGGAAGGGACTCGAACTCCACTCCACTGGTGAGCAGCCCCTACAGCAAGAAGGGCACAGACAGGTGTGGGTAGACTGGGCCTCCACGGGCACTGGGTCCAACTGGATGGCCGGCAGTGCACGGCCTGGGGTGGATTTTGCATATGTGTTTCTTTAAGACCAGGTAAAGACAAAAGCTCCTCTGAGAGGAACACAGCGTGCAGGCAAGAGGCATGGGCACATGATAGGGGAAGCCATGGCAGAGAGGCTGCTCCCGTCTCAGCAGAGGAGCAGGCAGCACTAGGTGGGCCTGGCCAAGGGGGGACAGGCAGGGTGGTGGGTGCAGGGGTGGGCCCTGGGGGCAGGGCAGCCTGATGCATGCTGCAGTGAGATGAACTTGGGGATCTGAGCTGGTGGCATATTCTCTCACGCTCTTCTGTGCTTCTGTTTGCTCATCCCAGCCACACATTGCTCCCCCTCTCCTCCCCCCACCTTGCGGCCTCATGTGGGAAAGTCCCACAGAGCAAGCCCACTGCAGAGCCCAGCACCAGCCCAAGGCCAGGCTGGTGTGAGCACTAGGGGACCCCGAGAGGACTGCACCCAGACACCCTCTGGTCTGGAGCAAAATGAACCCCACCCTTCAGCTCATCCCCCTGAGGGCAGGCAGGCCTGTGAGGGGAGCAGCTGTCCAGGGTGCACACACCCGAGACCGGCCCTAGGAGGTCTGTGGGCAGAGGCACATGCATGGAGACGCTGGAAGGCAGGGAGGGAGGGGTGGAGGGACGAAACCCTGCAAGGCTTTCCAGAGGGACACACTCCTGGGAGCAGACAGCTTCGTCTCCCTCCCGAGAAGCAACTTTGAACCGTTGACCTGGCGGCCAGCAGCCTGGAGGTGCCCAGCCCCTGGTGTCACCAGGGCTCCTTAATGGGATACTTTAAGAGCACTTCAGAAAGCTCACAGAGAGAACAGCCCCTGTCCCAGGGCGTTTCCAGCCCCCAGGGGACGGGGGCAGGGTGCTGGGACAATCGCACACCATTGGGTGGGGGTGGGGGGGAGGGCGGTGCAGCCTGCTGCTCACTCAGCACAAAACCACCCGCTGCCGGGTACCTCTGGGCCAAGCCGGAGGAGCAGCCGAGCAGGACTGGGCACTGGGAAGGGCCCTGACTGCTGGGTGGTGGCTCCACTGGGCTCAGGGAGGGCAGTTCTGAGGGAAGGGTGCTCGCAGGCAGTGAGTCTGTAAGGAATGACCACAGAGATCCGGGCCGGAGTCACACAGTTTCTCTGCCCTCTGTGCTCGCTCCGCAGGTCCCACCACCACCTGATCTGGGCACCTCATCTCTGGCAGCTGTGGAAAGGTGCTGGCTCCCTGGGGAGCAGGCACTGAGCAGACCTCACGCATCTCCCCCAAATGCCCAGTAATGACTCCAAATCCTATGGTCAGGGTGCCCTGGTGGTGCTGTGGGTTAAGCTCGCCACAATGTCAGGGGTCCAAACCCACCGACAGTCCCAGGAGGGGAGAGTAGGGGGAGATGAAGAGGTCAGCCTCGGACACCCTGTGGCAGGTGACTGGGAGTCGGCCTCCATGGTTCCGGGGTTCAGGTGGAAGTTTTGCCGCCCACCAGCTGCCCGAGCACCGTGTGGCGGGCGCCCACGGCCAGGAGCAACAAGGCGCGGTCACGCGTGGGCAACAGCAGACGGGCACGTGACGCTCTATGCGGCCCGCGCGTCGCCACTCGGCCCGAACGCCGGTGACACATACCATGTTCTCAACTCGGAGTTCAAAGGGCATGGGGTTGTAGACCATCAGCTGGACCTCACAGACGTCGCCCTGCACCCACTGGAAGTCTAGGCGAGAGACAGAGAAGGCACGGTCAGCCAGGACTGCACCGTTCCCCTGGCTTCAGGGCCACAGCCCCCACAGCATACACAAGTCGCCCCCCCAGGGATGGGAAGCGGCAGGCTCCCGAGGTTGTAGACGGTGATGCCACGCTGAGAGGTACGCTGCCAAGCCAGGCGCCAGGGCCCTCCAGCACACGGCATGGCAGGGGGGCCCCGTGGGGCAGAGCTTCTGTGGCAGCTCAAAGGGAAGCCTGCATCGCCCACCGGCCTCTGTCTCCATCCAGGGGCAGGGCCTCAGAGTAGGGAAAGGGGGCACCACGCCAAGGGGGAGCAGGTGGGGGGCATGAGGTCATGAGGGCAGAGCAGGGAGCAGGGGTTCCTAGGGAGGACCCCAGAGGTAGAGTGGACGCAGGGTGGGCAGGCCTGCCCCCGGGAAGGAAGTGAGCTACGAGAGCCTAGCACCTAGACCGGGGGTTCTCAACCTGAGGGTCACGACCCCTTTGGGCGTCAAATGACCCTTTCACAGGGGTCGCCCAATTCGTAACAAGAGCACAATGACAGTGAAGTGGCAACAGAAATAATGTTATGGTTGTTGGGGGTGGGGGGGTCACCACCACATGAGGAACTGTGGGAAAGGGCCACGGCATGAGACAGCTTGAGAACCCCTGCCTTAGAGGAACCCAGGACTAAGAACGGGGCACACACAGACTGGGGACTCCTCCCTCCACCCTTCCCTCGCTCCTCGATGGGCACCGGGCAGGGGCACCTGCACACTCTCGAGAGGAGAAAGCAGCACCCTGGCCACGCCCCCCGCCCATCCTGAGCTGAGTCCCTGGTTCTGTCTCTCCTGATGACCGGGTGGCCATTGCAGTCTGTCTTCCTGCTGCGGCTGAGGAAACCTCGAAAGCCCTGCTCCAGGGGACATGGGAGTGAGTCCTGCTCATCGGCGACCGCGCCTCCGCTGACCGCTGACCACTGCCTCCACACATGGAGAAGCACCCACTGCCGACGGCTCTGCTTGTGGCCTGCGACCCAACAACCAGCACGGGTTCCAGGAGAGGTGGCAGGGAGGCTGGGGGGTGGGTAGGACAGGCATGGCTGGACCCTGCTCCTGGGTGGAGTGGCAGCTGTGTGATGATGGGCGTGGTCAGTGTACTTTGGTGAGGCATCCTGCACTTTGGCTGCATTCATGCTGGTTTTCACCTGGCCTTTGGAACCTCACTAGGTGGGTGAGTAAGGAGCGGGTGTGGGGGTATGTGTGCACCTCCCTCTCTCCGTGGGGGGCACACTGCCGGGGTCCACAGCAGCCTCTGAACTGAGGGTGGAAGAGCCTTACCAATCTTCTTGCCCCGCTCCTCTGTCCGGCTGTGGGCAATAATCGGTGAGTAGATGAAGGGGCTCTTGGCTGACACGCTCTGGCCCAGCAGGCTTTTCATCCTCTGTGGCCGGAGGCTGGCCGGCAGATTCAGCAGCTTCACGTGCCTATAGTTTCAGAGGCCGGGGGGGTGGGGGGGGGGGGGGAACAGGACACAGGTCAGCACCGGGGAGGGGGGATGGCCTGAGGAGGCTCGTGTCTCCCATTCTCAAACCACAGGCAGGATTAGGAGCCCCTCCAACAAGCAGTCAGTGGCCGACAGCTGTCCCTGCTGAGTGCCCCCATTCTGGGTCCCATCCCAACTGACCACAGCACAGGGTGACTGCCCGCACCAGGTTAGAACTGCCCACCCTCAGACAAACAGCTGTGCCCCAGGCAGGCATGGCCGGGCTCACCTGACGATGGGCAGCTTGGTGAAGGGCACCGGGGGCAGGGTGAGGCCATCGGGCAGGGTGAGGGGTTCCATGGTCCCGGGGCACTTGGACGTGTAGTTCTCCAGGCTCTGAGTGACGTCTTTCTTCTCTAAGAGGGTAACAGAGACCACATAAGGGCTCGTTTGACGCCAGTCATCGCAACAAAACCAACCCACAGAAACCTGCCTGCCCGCAAGTCGGCCTGAGCAGGGAACATCACCTTTCCCCCTCGGAGGTGCGTCCCAACACCTGACCTTGATGTCAGCAGCCCACCCGGTAACCACTGCGCCACCAGGGCCTCCCCCAAGGAGACACTGGAGACCTGTCTTTCCCTTTGAGTGAGAACAAAACTCTTGCCCAACCCCCCCGCAGTCCAGTGAGTCCATCCTCTGGCAGAGACTTTGGGAAGGTGAGTGGCCACAGGGGACCAGAAGAGGGCCGGTGTTTCACTCTGAGGGCTGCCCCTCCAGGAGCTGACACCGCAGGCCGCATCTATCCATTATCTAAGCTGCTCTGCGGGTGCGGCATCTTGACCGCTCTCAGATCAGCGTCCACCCTATCTGGGCCCAAGTCTATGGCTCCATTGCTCCAAGGGCCTGGGGTTGGTCTTGCACCTCCCTGCCCCTCAGGGGTCTCTCTCGAGACAACTTGAACTAGCTCATCACGTGACTGCACATGTCCTGCAGGCTGTCCAGAAACGGACCCCACCGCTGCACGACAGAGCAGAACTGCTGTACACCTGTGAATCCGTACAGGAGCAGACAACCTCATCTACCTCCTTCCGTGTGGCTGGTGGGTTCAAACCACCACCCTGAAGATCAACCGCCCAGGGCTTCCTCCTCTCATGAGCCACGGGGGCACCGGCATCACCTTCACATTCATGAGGCTCTTGCTTCCCTGCCGTGGCCTGCCGTCCCCAAGCCCACTGGGTCTCTGAGCTCAGTCGGCATGGCCGGCTCAATCCGAACCAACCTGGCAGAGCAACACCTGGACACAGAAACCGAGCTCCGTGCGCCCTGGTGGTTTTCTCCACCGGTCCCTCCCACTCGGGTGGCAGAGGGGGGCTCAGGTGACAAGAGGTCCCTGTGCTTGAGCTCATTGTTACAGCCACATGCCAATGCCATCTCCTAGAGGGCCTTCCTCTTCCACTGCCCGCCCCACTTTACTGACCGTGACGTCCTTCTCTTCTTTTTGTTTTTTTTTTTTTTGGGGGGGGGGGAAGCATCACTGCTCTCCAGCGGTGGGAGTAGGAGGCCCAGCCCCACTGCTGGAATTGAACCTCCGTCCCAGTGGGCTGCAGTCCCGCGCACAACCACGACGCCACCGGGGCTCAGCCCTCGTGACGTCCTTCTCAAGGGGCTGGTCTCTCCTGACAGCATGCCCAAAGCACATGAGACCGAGTCTCTCCAGCCCTGCCGCTCACGGACACATGAGCTGTGCTGCCTCCAGGACAGAGCTCCCTGTGCATTTGGCAACTGTGGAACGCTCATCATTCCCCATCAGTACCACAACGCAGTGTGTCGATTCTTCTTCGGTCTTCCTTATGTCATGCCCAACTCTCCCGTGCCTCTGAGACAACTGGAAATGTCACGGTGCAGGTCTCAGACTCAGGTCCTTTGCTTTTCCGCATTCTACAGGTGACTTGTGCAGCAGATGTACCCAGTGCAATAGAGAATAGAGCCTACCAAAGAACCCCTAAGGATAAATCAAGACGACGCGTGAAGAAATAGTGCCAGTGACTATATAGAGATCTGACCGAGGGTGTTTGTGTGTGACTCCATCCATGAGCATGGTGGACCAGAGACTTTCTAGACATAACCAAACACCACATGAGTTGCTGGGCCCATCTCGGGGACACCAAAGTCAACCAGCGTCACAAAGCCAACGCTCTGCAGCCCACGGCAGCCAGAAGCTTGTCTGCAGCCAGAGCAGGTGCAACTGTCAGTCTCTCCTTGTCCAGAAGCAAGAAGAGTGACGAAAACCAAAAGACACAGACAACTGTTCATCCAGTGGACGAAGGGGACAGGCAACCGTCAGTCTCCACACTCCTGAGACCAAAAGAGCTAGATGGTGCCCAACTCTGACAGGCGTCACCTTAGGAGGTCCTGGATAGAGGGGGAGGACAACATGGGACGGAACTTGCACAGCCTAAGAATCCCTTGTTACTGGTTGGCAAGAGACTGGTGGGAGACCACACACACACACACACACACACACACACACACACACACACACACGGTTAAGGTCTTCAGTCACCCGCATCTGTGTCAGAGTAGTCAGGAGGGCAGCACTCACCAGAGACAAGACTCAGAAGTGCCAGGGAAGAGGGAGGGGTGTATCTGGAAACAGAGAGGAAGCGGGACAGCGGTGGCCCCCGAGGGGAATGCAGGCAATGGGATGAGGCAGAACGGGAAACTGACCCCCTCTTTCACAATGCAAGGTTGAAAATCAGGACGGCACCGAAAACCCAGAAGCCAGGGTACTTGGGCCAAGCACAGCTCTCAAAGCGCCCCGCAGAGAAGAGAGAAGGCTGCCAGAGAGCAAGTCCAGGGCCTGGGAGTGGGGCTGAGTGTCCACTGGAGCGGGCAGGGACACACACACACACACACACACACACACACACACAGTGAGGTCGGACACAGGCCTGTGGATTCACGGGAGACGGTGCAGCAGGACAGCATCACACTCTGCAGGGCAGAAAAGCAACCAGAGGTCAGCCCACCTTGCTCACAGGACAGTCACGTGACGCCGCGGGACAGGAGAACTGGTTAGGGAAATGCAGTCCTCTGAGAGGATCTTGGGAGTGCAGTCCTGGGAGAGGATGACAGCTCTCCCAGGGGCCTCCTGCCAGAGTCACAGAACTTGCTAAAGGCCCCGGTGAGTCACTGAGCCGAGTGACACCAGCCCATGCGTGCACTGGGGCAGCCTGGCTAAAACGCAAGGCAGGAATGGATCCAGCTGTGGTTCCTGGTACCGCTGGTGGCACAGGGGTGAAGCATACAGCTGCGAGCCCAAAGGTTGGCAGTCTGAATCCTCCAGGTTACCCGGGGGAGAAAGACGTGACCGCCAGCCTCCCTGAGGATTCATTTTTCCGCATCTCACTGCCATGGAGTTAAGGCTGACTCATGATGCTGTGGGGCTGGGGAGAGCTGACCCCGTGGGGCTCCGAGACCAGAAGTCTCTGCGGGAGTCGGAAGCCCGGTCTTCTGCCAGGGCGCAGCTGGTGGTTTGGGGCTGCTCGGGAAGGGTGACAGCGTGGGAGCTCTGTGAGGCAGTCCAGCTCTGGGCATGGGCTTCAACTCTGTTTCGGTGACAACCACGCATATTTACTCAGTTATCAAAGAAGAAATGTCACTGGGGCTTTTTGTTTGCCTTTTCGTCTTTTGTGTTCCATGTAAACAATGCACACAAGAAAGTGGCGTGGGGGTGGGGAGAGTCCCTCGTTTGCAAAGACATGCTAACATGCAGCTGTTTGCATGGGAGACGTGGGCAGTGAGCGTGGCATGCTACTCGTGGTAGAAAAACTAGTGGGCGACCCACAAAGAAAAGCCCAGAATCTGTCCTCCGTCAGCCCCCAAGCCCTGCAGACCAGACTCTCAAGTCAAGGGGTAAAAGGGAAGAAGTCAGCCTCTCCCACCCCGGGCACTTTCATGTCACGACCTCTGGTGCAGGAGCGCCCACCATCTCGGCTGGGGTCCGGGTCCATCCTCCCGGGCGAGCTCCAGCTCACCTGGCCAGTCCCCACCTGCCCTCGCTCCCACCACCCCTTCCGACTCCTGCTTCCCTTCCTGACTGCCCACCTACCTATGGATGTCAGGTCCCAGCAAACAGCTTTAAGACCGACTCCCTCAACTGGAATTGGACTGGGCCCACGTGTGTGTGTGTGTGTGTGTGTGTGTGTGTTGGCTCGAGAACGCACACATCTCAAGCCTTGGCTGAGCAAACAGCACATCCCCCGAGCGTTGTCATCACTTTCAAAGTAGGGCTTCTTCCTGGTCCACAAACAAAGCTCTCTGGACACCACAGGCTGTTCGGGGACTACTTGCAAAACAAACGGAAGGAGAGTCTTTCATCCTTCTGAGGGCAGGAGCACCCTGCAGGCAAGCTCCAGAGGGCTCTTAACCTCGTCTTCCTCCCCCAGCCCCGGCAGGGCCTCCCCTCTGCATTCAGATGCCCCAGAGAAGAGACAGTCACGGTCACTGGATGGGCCAAGGAGGGTGGTGAGCCCTAAGTGCCTTCCAAAAGAAGATCTGGGGTCCGACGTGGACAGTGAGAGAGGACAGGAGGGAGGGGCGGGGGGGAGGGGGCAACCCACAGGCACTCGGAGGGAACTGAAGGGCCAGGCAGGTGACGGTGAGCTACAAGGTGGACCCAACTCAGCCAACCCCAGAGACACAACACAAAATGCAGCCCGGGCGGGATGCCGGATCCAAGCGTTGAACCGTCTGTCTCCAGGCAGAGCGCAGAGCGGCGGGGCCAGGCACTGACATGAACGTCCCGTCAAGCGGCCACCCAAACAGGTGTCCCTCTTCCGCCATCCTCGAGAGACACCCACACGTGCCCCGTACTTTGGGCAAGAGGCGGGACGCGGCTCACGACGCTGGGGAAATGGGCCCCCAGAGACCTGTGCACCCAGGGCAGCCACAAGCCTCCCTCCCCTCCCATTTGTGAAAGGTGCAGTGTGTGTGAGGCGCGTAGCTCAGGGGCCAGCCACTGGGACAAGTCGCTCAAGAACTCAGCTCACCCTCAAACTCACCTCCCAGGACTCGCTCCGGCCGTCATCTGAAGCCTCAGGGGAGGCTGGGGGAGCTCTCCGTGCTGTCTGTGTTGCTGTGCGCCCCCCAGCAAATCCTGTAACAGCAAGACTCCCCCCGAACGGGGACCTCCAAGCCCTCCTCCCCAGGAGCCCCTACTGCCTCTCGGGAAATACAAATGCCCCCAAGACCTGTAGCTTCTCAGAGCCACAGCAATTTGGCTTCTAAAGACGCCCTACCTCCTCTGGGTCTCTTGGGCCCCGCCTAGGTCTGTCCTGGATCAGAGCCTAGGCCTCTCCTGCCTATGCTTGTAGTGCCCTTGGCAATGGGGTGGCCTTGGGCACACCCCTCCATCAGGTCTCGGGGCATCGGGGACTGTGCCAGGACCATGGGCCACCACGCCGTCTGCCCTGTGTGGGTCCCCGTCAAAGGCGGGCCGGAAGAACCAGGCAGGACCCAAAGACGCTTCAGAAAGCCGTGACAGAATCTCACATAACAAGAGGCTGGTGGTGCACGGACTCAGGGAGTGAGACATTGGGGATGAAGGAGCGCTTTGGGGGATACACAGAGAAAATATAAATTAAAGCCACCAGGCAACTTCCTCTACATGAGGGATTAGCAGCAATACCACTGCGGCTGGCTGATTGGAGCAACCCTGGCAGAGGGCAATTTGGCAATGTGTTTCAACAGCCAGCAGACCGTGCCCCACCGCGAACCTGGGAGGCCCTCCCCTACTCAAGGAACCCAGCCCCAGAGGACCAGCCCACAGACTCGCCATGTTTGTGAGACCGGAAGAGGTTCAGGTTCACCACAGCTTGATCAACGGGATGGGCAAACACCAGCCCGAGGCCCGGAGAAGTTCACCACCATGTTCTCAACCACGGCCAGAGAGAAGCTAGACAGAGAAACGTGTTCCCCTGCTGAAGTCAGCGCTCACGGGCGTGCTCCCCGGGCACACACACTGTGACAGTGCACCGTCCGCTGGGTCAGCGGGATGGCATGTGAGTTGTTTTTCAATAAAGCCACTTTTTAAACTACACGCATTCTTTATTAATGCACTCGGCAATCTGCGAGCGCCAGGGTATGCCCTGGGGTGCAGGGGTCAAGAACAAGTTCGCCAGGGACCTGGCCCTCCACATGCTGACCGCCTGGTGGGCAGGCTGTCAATGAAATGCCAGCCAGTCATTGGGGGGGGGGGGGAATTCGTACACCAGCGTGGGAGGAAGCACCTTTTGATCTTTTGTCACGAAATCCCCTTTCTGAACCAACCATGGCAGCACATGCAGCACACACAGTAAGCTACGCTGGGCTGGTGAAGGGTGAGGAAGGAACCTGGTGCATCCGCCGACCGACGGGTGCTCGGCTCGGTTTTCTCAGCAGCGTTCTTACATCACCACGGAGGGCACTCTCACTCGGTTTCTTTTCCGGCCAAAGAGTGGTGCGCCGAGGCGTGGTTTCTCTCCCCTGCTTCCTCACTGGGTAAGCAAGTCAGTCCTGTGTCTGCCCTCTGACTACTACACGTGGGCTGCCCTGCCCGTGTCCTAGCTCTGCGCAGACGTCAGCTTCCGCTTTGCCAGGTGCATCGATCTGGCAATCAGAGTTCTGGGTTGCATGTTGGGCCCTGGAAGTTTGGTCCCGGAGACCCTGCGGGGTCACCCTGAGCCGGAGGGGCTTGGCGGACGGCGGGAGCTTGACCTTCTTTGGTTTCCGTGCACGCCCTTATGTTCTGCTTTACTTTTCGAGCACGAACTCTCGGCCTTTAGAACCAAACCCAACTACGTCCTCTGCCACTCCCAGAGTCCCCTGGGAGATGGGAGAGGCTCGGGCACGGGGTCCAGCACTCCCCAGGTCTGCCACAGGCACGGGACCCAGCGGTAGGCTCTGGCTCAGGCCCGGCAGGGCTTCTCGAGCTGCGCACAGGGTCACTGCGGGCCGGAACCCAGGGGCAGGGCCTGAGGAGCCGCAGCGCTGACCCCGGGAGGATCAACAGAGACGGGGGACAGGGCAGAGGCTGTGACATGGCAGGGCAGCATCCCGCGTCCTGAGCCACAATGAGCCTGCCTGCACTGTAAACCCCAATGTCCCCTCCTTTAAGAGGAAGCATTTTCAAAGGGTGGTCCCGCCCTGCGACAGAACAGCACTCAGTCACCAGGAGGCGTGAAACAGACGACGATGCGGATGAGGACATGACACCAATCAAGTCTGGCACCACCAAGGGGCAACTACCATGTGACACCCACATGTCAGAAATGTCTGGAGCCGGCAAAGGCAGGGAGGCTGGCACTGGTCCGTGATTTCTGGGGCTCGAGGGGACAGGGAGCCAAAGTGCTCACCAAAGCAGCACCGCGTCCCTGCGGGAGCGCCAGGACACATGTGGGGGTGGGGAGTGGCCGCAGCACCACATGGTTGATGGGCGCACGCTGCAACCAGATGAACCCTGAAGACGCTGTGCCAAGTGAGAGGTCGGACCCCAAGGGACAGACACCGGGTCACGCCGTAGCGAGTGTCACGGAGTGCTTCACTCCAAAGGGGGCTGCAGTGGCAAACCTTGGGCCTGTGCCAAGGTGAAAAATCGAGTAACATTTCAGGGAGCCACAGACGGTGCCTGCCTTCACACCACGGCTGGCCTCCTGTGGTCTCAGGCACTGCCCCTGCTCCGTCCTCTGTGGAAGTCGACTTGTGGTACAGACAGGAGCAGCCCATGACGAGAAGAGTGACTGGGAGGTGGGATGCTCAATCGGCCATGAAGCGCAAAACCTAATCACACAGCAGATGGCCAGCGGGCATCCAAACGCCCTCCTCAATGGCCGCTGCGCTCGACGGCAGTCACAGAGCCCCGCACAGACATCAAACGGATGCTTTCCACCAAACAGATAATGAGTCCACACCGCCTGTGTGTCAGGTAGATGCAGGTGACGCTGAGGAAGACCCGCAAACCAGCAGACCAGACTGAATGCCTGTCTCATTGCGGAAGGGGAGTTGGAGCAGCCGGGTGGTGCCCTGAAGGACAGACGGCCGGGGTGTCTGGGCGGGGCCTTCTCCTCCAGGGTAGGCATCAGAAACCCCTCAAGCCACAATCCTCACTGACACTGGTGACTGGGGGCCGGGGGGGGGGGGGGGGGGGGGGGGGGGGGGGGGGGGGGAGGCGGTACCACACGGTCATTTCCAGGTCTCGGGTGACCAGACATCGGCCCTCTTTCCATCTGCTTGTGGGCCGTTAGCACGTCTCTGGGGAAGGAAGTGTCTCTTCAGAGGCTTTGCTCATTTTCACATGGCTCGTCTTTTCGGTGTTCAGGGAACACATCTCCTGGGAGCTCCAGGGCTCCTCAGTGTCTTCTCCCCACCCGGGAGCCGTTGTCTCCCCTTCCCAGCGCCCATGGAGCACAGGACTGCCTAAATCTGACGAAACTCACTGTATCATTTCCCGTTTCTTCTCGGGCCTCAGGCTCCATGGTCGTGCAGTGGGGCATGGCGTGGCATGGCCTCGGGTGTTGGCAATAGCAGTTCCACGTGGCCCAGCGTTCCTGCTCCTGGGGGTGCACCCAGTCCTCAGAAACAGGGCCGTGGCCAGACAGACAGAATTGCGTACACCTCGATCCAGCATGGCAGGACAGCGGAGACACCGGGCAGCGTATACACACAGGGGAGCACGCTCTGGAAGGGTGATGGTGAACACTCTGCAAACACCTCCGGACACAGGTGCGTCTGCAGGGGACGTCCTGCGGTGTAGGACTGACTCGTCACCCGCAGAGGAGGGCACCACCCAAGCACACTCTCAGCCAGTGGTGCCTTTAGTGGCACCCAGGTGGGGGAGGGACTGCCCACCCCTCAGCTGAGACACAGAGACCCACGCCGGCCCACACCAAGCACTATGGAGTCCTCGCAATGGCCCTTACATCCAGCCCGCTGTTGCATCCGCAGTGTCCTTCCATCTCCCTGACGGTCTTCCTCTTTCCCACTGACCCTCTCTCGGCAGACTGAGCACCACGCCCTTGACCAGAGGCTGGCCCCTCCGGGTAACACGTCCACAGCGCATGAGACCGAGGCTCGCCGTCCCCGCTCCGACTTCTCCCAAGACAGGCTGGGAAGGAAAGGCGAGGACTAACCCGTAAAGAGAAGATAGGCACGCACCCACCCGCGCCCAGGGGAGGCAGCCAGGGGCCGGGGGCACAGGATGACCTGGAATGTGGGGGAGGCTAAGAGCAAGTGCTAAGGCATGCACACGGCAGAGAGCCGCGGCCTGCTGCACGCCGATTGATACTCAGGTTAGGGCCACGCCCACTGTGGATCTGGATCTGACAGAGAACAGTGCTGCCTACAGAAGTGCCGCAAACACACACGTGAACACGGCAGAGCGTGTAGGGGGCGAAGGGAGGGGAACGTCTTAGCCTTGAGCCCACACTGTATGGGAAGGGGTGCCCAGGTCCACCAAGACAGTCTGCATCCGCCACCCCCCGGGGAGTAACCACAGGGACCTCGACCACAGGGTGCACCATCCCCGGGGAAGGTGCAACCACTGATCTGTCTCCACCCGCAGCAGAGGCCGGAGAGGAAAACCAGGCGCACGCGGAAACCGGGTCCTGGGACCAGAAGCTCTCGCAGAGGGTGTCTGGAGACCACGACGGACCCCCGCCGGAGGCTCGGGACAGAGGGGGAGAAGACTGTGAACCAAGACTAGAAACTCAAAATCACGCATGTCTAACAGAGGCGGGCGGGACTCCTCCCTGAAAGACTGTGGCCCTCTGCCGGCCTTCAGGTCTGGAAACTGAACTCGGCGCAGTGATGACGCTTTGGCCTGCTAACTGCTCGGTGAGCAGTTCAAAGCCACCAGCCGCTACGTGGGAAGAAGAGGAGGCTTCCCACTCCCGTGAGGAGCTACAATTGCGGACACCCATGGGGTGGATCCACCCTGTCCTACAAGGTTGCCATGAGTCCAAAGGGGCCCGATGGCAGTGACTGACCAGGCCGTGATGGACTAGGGAGCACCCCTTAGAACAGGGGCTCTCAACCTGTGGGTCACAACCCCTTTGGGGGTCAAATGACCCTTTCACAGGGGTCGCCCTATTCATAACAGTAGCAAAACTACAGTGATGAAGTAGCAACGACGATTATGTTACAGTTGGCAGGGGGAGGGCGGCGGGGGGGGGGGGTCACCACAACATGAGGAGCTGTGTGAAAGGGTCGCAGCATTAGGAAGGCTGAGAACCCCTGCTCAGAAGAATCGACCAAAGGCAAGTTAATCACAGGGAGGGAAAAAGAGAATTCGCTGAAATTAACTGTGGTCGTGATTGTACAACTCTTCTTCACAGGATTGAACTATTGACTCTGTGTGATGTGTGGACTATCAATAACATTGCTTTTCTAAAAAAAGCACAATCAACCATATGCAATCCTAAGGCAGTGCTGGTCTGAGGTGAAGTCCAGGAGGAAGAGCGGGACAGGAAAGAAGGATGGACTGAAATGAGGTCGGGGGGCGGGGGGGGACAAGAAGGAAGCAGGGGTGCCATCCATGGCAGAAACAAAAGGCATGAGCGTTGGAAAGGGAAACGATGTGTTCTGTCAACTTGCACGCAAACCACCACGAGAAATGAACATCGAAGGCGTCCATGTCCCAGAGATGGACTCCAGAATCTCCCTCAAGGAGTCTGTGGAGCGGTCTGATTCTGATGTTTGGGTCTTTGGTCTCTGTGCTGGGTGTGAAGAAGAGATTCTCAGAGCCTTCTTTCTTGACCAGCTCGGTGGGGAGGGGGGCTCCCGGGTGGTGGTATGAGTGTAGCCCACAGTGGGCTTCCTCACTGGGGTCCCCACGAGTACAGAGAGCGGAGAAAGGAAAGTCCTCGTGGCCTGGGACCCTCAGAGGCGCGCTCGAGCTGTTGGGGTGCTTAATGAGATCCTGGGCTTCTGCCCTTCTGTCCGCAATATGTCTAGCACAGCACCCTGCTTTTTGTTGCGCACAATGTCTAGCTAGCACCCCGCTCTTTGTTGCAGGAGGGAGTGTGGGATGGGGTGGCCCCAGCAAAAAGAACAGCTTGTGTCCACCAGAACTGCACATGGGGACGTCCGCCTGAGCAGCGCCCGTCAGCTGGGGCCCGCATGGGCCCTCATGCCTCCGCCGGCGCCTCATCCAGTGCCAGAGAGAAACGCCACACCGGGACCCAGACTTACTATGGACGGAAGAAGACAGGCGCAGACTGAACAATTCCCAGGAAG
Source organism: Nesogale talazaci (assembly GCA_004026705.1). Classification (NCBI taxonomy): domain Eukaryota; kingdom Metazoa; phylum Chordata; class Mammalia; order Afrosoricida; family Tenrecidae; genus Nesogale; species Nesogale talazaci. The sequence continues at coordinate 34,833 of PVJH01015366.1, forward strand.
TTCCCAACAGAGAGCTGGGAAGAAGACACCTGTGCACTTAGGGTGTGAGGAGGTGGGGGAGAAGGGTCCATCCTGGTGAGGCTGTCGTGCTGGGTGCAAAACCAACTTTTCCCTCGCCCCTGCCCTGCAGCTCAGGAGGCCACCAGCTCTGCTGGAGAGAAGTCAGGAAGGCACCGTCAGCACGACCACAGGGAGTCACAGCATGGTCACAGGCCCAAGGAGAACCCCATTAGCCCTCGAGGGGATCCTTAGATGCTACAGCTGAACAGAGTGGGGGGCAGGGGAGGGGAAGCCCAGAGGCTCTTGAATTCCGGAGGCAGAATTCTCCTGTGGGGTCACTCAGATTTCTACAGGACAGAAAAGGGAAGGAAGGTCAAGAAATGCCCACGTGAGGTGGTCCTCAAAATACCCAGGTGGGAGGAGCGAGTTCTGAAGGCCCCGTCAGGACACCTCTGAGGTTTCATTTTAATGCTGCCACCTTCGAACATGGTAATTACCAACCCCACGAGGGGCCGCGGGAGCGCGGCAGGAGAAAGGTCACCCAGCCCATCCTTTAATGTTGTTAAAGTTGTCGTCATCATAGGCTGTACCATGGAATCTGCCTGGACTCAAGGGCACAAATGAGAAAACAGAGGACGGGGGAGAGTTTAATTATTGATCTAAGGTGATGGTCATTACGGGCTGAGAGTGGTGGAAGGGACCTTTGAGACCTCCTGACGCCTGTCCTTTTCTCCAACGGTGCCAATTAACCAAATGCCATCACGCACAGGTCCTTAGGGAGCTGGCTATGTGTTCAAACATCCCCGGTTCCCTCCCGCTCAACTCAGTGTTGCGAATCCACTAATTAACACGGCCTCAGATCACTGGCCGCCAGTCACAGGCAAACGAGTCTCTGTCTCACAGCGCCAGGCGCCCATCAGTCACTGCCCGTCCCTCTTGGAGGAGAAGGGCCAAGACTTATGCTGATGAGTTCTCAAAAACAAAGCGCAACTTCCTGCTTTCTAAGGAAAACAAAGGTGAGCCTGAGGGTGCTGATCCCACCCCGGGGGTCCCCCCTGGGAACTGGCGAGCCCCCACAAGAACACGTTCTAAAGACCCATCACTCTCCCAGCTACAGCTTCCTTCCCCCCACCGGCCCTGAAACCTGACCCCGCCCAGGTCTTGATGTCAGGACGACAGGGAAGAGGGTCAGCGGCCAGAAGACCACCATGCTCCAGAGGGACCGGCACAAAGGCTGCAACGGGAGCCCAAATACAGCCGGGGCTGAGGCCGGCGGGCCAGGCACATATTGCTGTGGTGTAGACACATTTCTATGAGTCAAACCAACTTGACAACATCTAAAGACATGCCCAGACCCTAACTGCTTGGTACCAATAAGCATTTTGCACTGCCCCTCTGCTCCAGTACTCCTGGTAGATGTCCTGGTTCAAGAGAGAGAACAGCTATTTCCAGGAGGCCAGCGTGAAGAAGGTGCCCAGAGAAGGGGCGCAGTGGCCGGAGGCAGGGTGATCATGGGGGCGGGGGGGCGGGGGGGCGGGGGGGGCGGTACTCCTGCTGAGCCAGCAGTCAGCCTTTCCTGCCAGTGCAGGAGAGAGGCCAGGGGCTGGACCACATCCAGGTGTGGACTCTCCAGCCACCAGCCATCACCCTTTCTTCCCAGTGAGGGAGAGAGTCCAGCGGACAGGCCACACCCACACATGAGCCCTCCATTCAGGCTGGGCGTGGGGTGAGGGCTGCCTCTCTGTCGCTGCTGGTTCCAGAGTGGTGGGGCAGCACCCATGGGAGGCTTGAAGAGCACTCTATCCTCGAGAGACAGAAACACCGTCTTGCAGGCAGCCACACCTCTAACGGCACGCCTGGGACAGATGCTGTGAGCACTGGGCCTGCTCTTGTCCTCTCTCACTTCCAAGTGCAGAGTCGCCCCCAGCCCCAGGTGGCCGCGGACCCCGACAGAGAGCAGGAAAACTAACGCGATTCCAGAACCACATGCACAGAAGACAGTGGGTCCCACGGGCAGCTGTGCGGGCACTCACCCTGGTCTGACAGGAAGTCCAGCATGGTCTGCAGGAGGAAGGACAGGTGCCTGACGGACAGGGCCGGGTTCCCCATCCTCCGGGAGGCGTAGACGAGCTCGTGGAGCAGACGCATCTGCACGGCAGCCCAGCCCCGGTGCGTGCCTGCAGGGAAGGCGACGGGTATCATGAGGGGCCTTCGAGGGGACCCATGCACAGCAGGGAGCGGTCTGTTTTGGACACGCACTGCATGTCAGGTGCAGACCCTGGCGCTGTAACAAGGGAGGCCTCCACGGGCCTCGAGGAGAAGCGTGTTCTCCGAGAAGGGACGTGCGGTGCCCGACCGATCGCATCTCCCTCCGCATGGGACCGGAAGAAGTGGATGGTGCCCGGCGGCCACGCGGAACGCTTTTTAAACAGCCGTGTAGGCTTATCATTCGTGTAGCACACAATCCAGTGGTCCAAACGCCTTGAGAAGAGCTGCACAAGCACCACCACCACCAGGGTGAGAATGTCTTCTCTCTTGTCCTCGCTGTTATGCCCCCCCAGCCTCCCCTGCAGCCCCACAGGGATCCATTCTTCCAGGACTGTCTCTATACAGTGACCAACCCCGGATGTCCTATACAGGAAAACACACGAACATGAAGAAAGACCAACAGCAGTAACAGAATCACAGGGGGGAAACCTCAACTGAACAGAATACAGAAATATTAAGAACGAGGGCAAATCTAAAATGAGTCAAAAAGGAGCTGCATTTCCTATCAGCAGGTGTACAGTGCGCTCTGTCAGAGAGGAAGACCATTCACCCCCGACTGTCCATGGATGGGCCCTGCAAGTGGGTCTGGGGCTTCTGCTGCCATCCTTAGCCTTCTGCAGATGCCCGGCAGGAGGGATGGGAACTGAGTATATATGTCCCATGAGCAGTCCTTCTGCTGTTAGTCACTCACTCCCCTGCAGGCCACTGTTCCCCAACAGTGCCTCTCAGCTGTTGCCTCTAAGCAAGGGCCTGTCCAGCCATATTCATATTCACCCCTGTGACTCGTGATACCCAGGGGGGTACAGGGGGGTGCCCCCATGGCCCACTGAGTCTTCCAGGGCCTGTGCTCTGAGGAGCAGACGCCCAATGGTCCTGGGAGTGCTTACCTGCTGACCCCATAGTCACGAGGTCCTGACCCAGGGTGGCCCACCAAGGTCTGAGATAACCCACTGCAGGGCTCACCGGGCCTTCCCCCTGCACTGCCGCTGGATGGAAGGAACCCGCCCCCAAAGTCAACCATGCTGCCTAGGACTGCTGGGGCGTGGCAACCCCTGCACGTACCTTTGCTGAAGTCGTTGGGGTCCAGCGACAGGCTGTAGCCGGGCAGCGTCTCCAGCAGCAGCTTATAGCAGGCCCTCCAGCCCGGCTCGGCGATGCTGGGAGCCACGCACTGCATGGCGGCCACGCGCTTGAAGAAGGCGGACTTGCGGCGGAAGCCGATGAGCTCGTACAACTCTGAGAGGATGCTGTAGCGCTGGATCTTCTCCTCCTCGGAGAGCTGGGCACAGGGAGGGGCACGGTGAGACCCCCACCACCCCGTGCTGTGGGCACAGGGAGGGGCACTACCCCTGCTGTGGGCACAGGGAGGGGCACGGTGAGACCTCCCCACAACCCCCTGCTGTGGGCACAGGGAGGGGCACAGTGAGACCTCCCCGCCACCCCATGCTGTGGGCACAGGGAATATCCGGAGGGGGCGCCCAGGAGGCTCAGCGAGGCGATCTTCCCACCACCCCCACAACCTCCCCTCGTCCATGCCCATAAAGCCGACCCCAGCACCCTGCAGCAGCACCCTGCAGCAAGACCTGGGACCTGTCATGATCTGAAACCCACAGGTGCCCTGCAGGCCCCCACGGCCTCCCTTCACCAGAAATGCAGCCCCCGGGGACCAGGCCCAGCATGGCCCCACGGTCCACCTTGGCTCAAGTCCCTCCACTGTGTTCCCCTCCACCCACACATCCCCCCAATTCCCCCCCGCTCTGTGCCAGCCGGCGGCCAATCCCAAGGGCCCGGCCAGGCGCGAGGAGGACAGAGATCCCAAGGAGGAGCATGAAACAGGGCTGACGGTGCCATTATGGAATCAACCCCCAGGTGACGTCGTGGCATCACCAGGTCACTCGTGGGCACACCAGGAATCAGAGATGTGGGCACAGGGGAGCGCTACTCGGAAACAGGGGGGGGGGGGATTGCTGGCAGCACCCAGGAAGTCGTCCGTGCAGCAACGGGAGGCTCCGCAGCAGCAGCAGCGGCGTGATACCCACAGCCGTGATGGTCAGTGTCCTTGGGGAGAGACCACCGTCCACAAGTCAAGGGTGGCCGTGGGGGCCCATGAGCTGGGTCATGAGCTGGTCTCAGGTCTCACTCACTGCCCGCGAGCCGATGGCGACACCCAGCAACCGTACCGGCCGGAGCGGAACTGTCCCCGTGGGCTTCTGAGCGGACTCGCTATGGACACGGAAAGCCTCACCTGTCTCCCGCAGAATGGTTTCAAACGGCTCACCTCGTGGCTAGAAGCCCCCGTGGTTGGCATAGGCACTACACCACCAGGGCCTGTAAACTTTAAAAAACAACAAACCCACAGCCCCCAAGTGAATGCTGGCTGGTGATGACCCACTGTGGGATTCTGGAACTATGCCACTGATGGGAGTAGAAAAGTCCAGTTTGTCTCCCTCTCAGCTGACGGGGACCTTGAACTACCAACCATGCTGACTGTAGCCCAATACGTAACCAGTCCAGCACAATGTGTAGTCAAAATTTTCATCGGTGTGTGTGTGTGTGTAGGATTAGAAAGAACGCAGCCGTCTTCTCTACACCCCCAAAGCGAGGGTGGCAAGGTTTGTCGTAGAGGTTTTTCTTTCGGAAGCTCCTGCCTAAAGTCATTGGATCAAGTGTCAGTTTTAATCGCTCAAAAAGGAATGAACTGCGTGTTCCTGTGCGGATGGTGGGAGAGACAGAAACGTTGATGAGGAATGGCTGTGTGTGCTCACGGGGCCTTGGGGTGAGCTGGGGAGGGAGGGTGTGGGGACAGCTGTGGACTGCCCCCCGCCATCTTAGACTCATTACCTGAGAAGCTGCCAGACGACCAGGCATACACAGTGTGTGCTCGGCGAGTGCCATCACAGAGCTCATGGGGGGGAGCTCTTGTCAGGAGTCCATCCAGGAATAGCAGCCAAAGCAAGTCTGGTGCCAAGCGGCCCTCCCACACCCGCCCTGCTGGACACGGCCTCCCGAGAAGTGGCCTCAGGTGCACACAGAGAGGTCACCAGGGAGAAGCAAGGATGGCAGCTGGACAGAAAACAGAAGCTAGGCTGGCTGGCCGGTACTGGGCGCCCTCTCCTGGAACTGTGGTGCTGCCTACTGGCCCTCTCACCCCTGGGCCTGTCCACCAGGCAGAGCCACCGTTCAGCAATTTACCCTGCTCTTCCACCCGCCAAGCAGAAAGGGGGTCTGGGGACAAACACAGAGCTAGCTGTCCGCTCTCCCTGCACAAACAAAGCGACAAACACCACCGCCACCTTAACTCCTCCTCGGGCCATCAAGTGCCACCCGCCCACTGCGACAATGAGGCCAGCTGGGTCTGACCTCTGGTCACAGGCTGCCCAGGGGCCCATCTTTTTGCCGCCCATACACTCAGGGGGTCTGGCCCTCAGGGAGCGAGAATGCAGACGGCCACCATGAAGGTGTCGTTGGCCAGCACAGAATGCCCCTTCGCTCCAGCTCCACGGGAGCAAGTTCACAAGCAGCCACTGAAGAAGTCAGACAGGAAGCTGAGGGGCAGCGCACGGCTCACGTTCACGGCAGGGGCAGAGGATGGTCGTTCAGCTCAAAGAACATCAGCCTCACAAAGCCAGCGGTATGTGGCTGACTGGCCTCCCATCCCACTTTTGGGTATTCTCAACAGATACACACACACACACACTCCGTATCTGGCCTATGCTGGTCTCCTCCCCAGCTCAGCTCAGTGCACTGACACAGGCCTCTCTGAGAGAAGGTTTCATGCCTTCAAATGTCTGTATCCGGGGGTGCAGGAGGGGGGGACCAATAAGGTTCTTGTGCTTGACTCAAGTGTCTGATCCAGATGTTCCCAGGCCTTCCTTTCTCAAGAGGGATCTTCTTGCTCCATCAGGGACAAAGGCGTTTCCCGGCAGTCGATGTCCCTGACCAGTGCCCTGCAGAGCCAGCTAAACACCGCAGCCTGAGTTGGGGTCAGGCCTTGGCTCAGGCAGAGCAGAGAGCTGCATGACGCAGGCACGGACCTCTTGGGGCGGACCAGGGCTGTGGGCACAAAGGGTCGTGCTCGGTCTTAGAAGTCAGGGCTGAAGCAACTTAGAAGGCCTCTTCCACAGGCTTGCAGAGAAATGGTATCTCCAGAGGCTGGAATTTCCCCGTGAATGTTTTCTGGACCCCTCAGAGGGGAGGGTATTGCCAGGCCTTTCTTCCTGGTCTTGCTCTGGCAGCTCCGTTCAGCCTGTCCACCAAGGATGGCCTATGGACTGTGAAAGGGCAGTGGCCTGGCTCCCAGCATCAAAGTCCTTTGCAGGCCACAACATACTGCTGGTTCATCATTTTATGATGCTTCAAAGGAACCCGTGGAACCCAGCTGAGGGGCTGGGCCAAAGGTGCTCACAGCTCAATGGGCAGGTGCCCATGCAGTCCAGCCAGGCATCCTGGTCCTGCGTGGCGTGCAGACAGCATTCTGACTTCTCGCCCCAAATGGTTCTCCACCTGCCTGTTCCCACAGGCCCCCTCTGCTGGTACAGGCACATCAACTGTCCCCCCAGAATGTCATTTCTTACTGGTGTCCCTCCTTCCCCAGGAAGGAACTTCACTCTCCTTCTGTGTCTTCTGTGTGTGGGGGATGGGGGAGGAAGCTTTGGACCCACCCAGCCTGGCCCGCTCAGGAGGCCGGAGTCCTTCTGTCTGTGCCCGGTGGCCAGCACTCCCGGGGCCTGCACCTGGGACTCAGGCCCGGTTAGGCTCTGCAGGCTTGAGCTAGGTTTCCTTGGCAACGGCCTCAAGAAGCTTACAGAGGTTATTCTTGCACTGACGCGCATGTTCCGCCAGAAACCCGCTTTGCAGAGAAAATGAACCAGAGACAAAAGAGGGTGTGGGAAGGAAGCTGGGGGGTTCCGAGCTCCGGGGCTGTCGGCAGCACAGGACAGGGCCTGGTCTGGGGTGCAGAAGGCCCAGGGTGAGTCCCGCCAGTCCACCAATTCCTTATGACTGCCTTCTCTCCTCGTCATTTGCCACCTCCTGCTCATTCGTGGGGAGTCCCGCAGCCCCGTGTGGTGAGCGCGGTGGTGCTGCCAGGAGGCAGCCGGTTCAAAGCCGCCCACCGCTCTTCGGGAGACAGATGAGGCCGCCCGGTGCCCCACAAGGGTTTACAGCCTCGCACATCCTTGGGGAGCAGTTCTGCTCTGCCCCACGGGGCCACGCGATGGCAGTTGGGACAGGTGCCAGGTTGCAAACAGGCATCAGAGTCGAAGTGCCCTGGGTGTGTGCGGCCCCTGGGTTTCAGGGCCACGAGGAACCAGATTCCAATCCAGGGCCCTCACAGGGTCTACGTGGGGTAGGAGGCACTGCCCGGCAGGTGTGGTGTGCAGCACATCTATAAACACACAGACAGCAGACAGGGGCCCTACGGCAGCCGCTTTCCTAATAGCCAGAGTGGGGGTGGGGGTAGGGGTGGGGACATCTGTGACTTGGGGAGCTCAAGGCTCCCTGGCACTTTTGAGTGAGACCAGAACAGAAGGTGCCCAGAACACCCCCAGACCTGCAGGGCAAAACAGGAAACCAGACCCCCACCATTGGGGAGATCTTGCCCCACGGGTGACCCTGACAGACCCAGCAGAACTGCCCTATGAGGCCGGGGTCGTCATGGAAGCAACATGAGAGAAAGCCCAGGACATCTGCTCCAGGCTCAGGGCCTGGAGGGGGTGGGGGGGGGGGGGAACAACTACAGCAGCAGGCAGAGCCCAAGGAAATGCAAGCCTTTCCAGGTGGCAAAGCCGGCGAGGGGCCAGGACAGCCCGTCAGAAAGGTGACCCGGAGAGAGGGCCCAGGGGGTAGAAATGAAGGTCCCAGAGAGGAAGGTGGTAGGCACACAGACAAGGGCCAAGTCCACCTGCGGTCCCCACGGACACGCACCTGCCGGAGGTTGATGTACACGGCGTTCTGGAGGAATTCCGACGCCTCCATGCTCCGCTTCTGAATGGCGAGGACGCGAACCGCCTTGACGCAGGCCTCCAGCTCGATCACGCCGGCGTTCTTGTACTGCGGGCGGGTGGGCGGAAAAGGGCCATGAGGCCTGTCCTGGCACACCGGGGCCAACTGGGGGCCGCTGACCACCCCGCCCGGGAAGGCCAGCTTGTGTTGGACGCGTGACCCCTGACAGAGCCCAGGGGTGCCCAAGAGAGCGTGTCTGCATCAGGGATCAGGGCGCTGGGCTGCCCCACACAGGGAGTGCAGAGCACGCAGAGTGGGTTTCTGTTTCACTGTGAGGGGGCCGGAGCCGTGGCCGGCAAGGGAGAACTCCGGGTCCAGGTCCTGGAGTGGGAGGCTCCCAGGAGCCTGTGAGGGAGGCTGAGTGACTGCCAGGGCCGTGCCCACCCCCCATTTTTGAGCGGGACAATGTTGTTTCTGACTCTGGGGGCCAAGCCGCGTGCTACCCCTGTACTCCAGGAGGGAGGCGGGGTCTCTAGCAGGACTGCCATCTGTGAGTTTACTGGGTAAGGTGCTGGGTCACCTGCACTTTGCAAACCCACGTCTGTCCAGGGGCCACTGTGCCAGCCACGCCCACACCAGGCTGAGCGAGTTCCAAGCCCTGGTCTCCAATCATGGAAAGCAGACAGTCGCCATAACTTGGTGTTTGGCCCAATTTCAGAATAATGAGCAGGGAGTCCTTTGCCTTCCACCAGTCCCCGTGGATCAGTCCAGGGCTTGGGAGTGCGTGGACGCTCTCACCCCTGCAGTTCCACAGTTTGCTGCTGTGGCTGGGTGCTCGCGGGTGACAACGGAAGGGCGCTGGGCGTAGCATGCCTGGGCCACCCTCGCCATCCTCCCTGTGGCCGAGCCCAGTCACTGGCTGCCACGTGGGCCCTGGCCCAGTGTGTGAACCATCTCCTAGCTCCGGGCGGCCTCCTCCTGCTCACCAGATCTCCTCCCACCTTTCTCACTGCCCCCGTGTCTTAAGACGAAGGACAGGGGAGACGATGGGGCAGAAAAGGCTCTGTGGACCACCAGCACGCCTCCGACCCACAGCTACAGCTAGGCTAGAACTGAGAGACTGGAAATCAGGGGTCCTGCGTGACGAGTTGGGCAGCCAGGCACAGGGTCCACTGTTCAAGCCCAGCATTCGCCCTGCGAATGGGAAGGGGAGGTGTTCTGTCCCTGTCAAGATTCACACTTTCGGGAGCCCCAAGGGTAGAGACAGACGGAGGGACGGGGCAGGGAGCCCGAGGAGACACACACATGCGGACAGGGGCCGACCAGAACTGGGGCTCTCCATGGCACCCAGCAGGGGCTTCTCGGGGAGCCCGCCGCCCGGGGACAACACGGCAGTCACCTTGCTATAGTAGGAGATGGCCTCCTTGTACTTGTCGATGATGTCCTCGGGGCTGAGGCAGTTCTTGGCGCGGCCAATCTCGGCACTGGTGTCGGCATTGATGCCGTTGGTGGTGAGGGCGCCTGCAAGCCAAGCGGAGGGAACCCGCTACGTCTCGGGGGCTTTGTTCGTGCATGGGGCGGTGGGGGGGGGGGGGGACGGCAAAGGACCCAAACCAGGCAAGCACTGAGCGCGCCCTACCCTACTCTAGACAGTTTTCAGAGCAGTCAAGGTCTATCACAGTGCTGAGCACGAAGGCATTATATGAAATGCTAATTAACCCGAAGGAGACCTCCTCCCTGTGGGACGCTTCCAGGAAGGCACGCGAAAGGCATGCCATGACCGCTAGCTACTGGCAGGAACGAACAGCCTTTCTGAAAAATGATGTGGATTGAATCGTGACCCCAAATCACATGCGTTCAGATGATCCCAAGGGCAGCATTCACCCCGGGACAAAGTCCAGAGGGATGGGAACGGGCACCAGAGGGAGAAGGTGGGCTACCCCGGGCACACCGAGCAGGCCGTGGTGGATCAGCTGAATCGGGATGCCGGTCGATCGTGCGACGCAAAGCTGTGAACGCCTTCACATGGTTCCACGAAAAAGGTCTCCGTTTTTAGCGTCTGAGACACGGGGACTTGGATCAACCATGATTCTCAGCACGGTCCAAGTATCTTCCCATTTTGAGACCTGACGGCCATCGCCCTGCGTGTTCCAGCGACATGGAAACCTTGACGGGTAAGGAGCCGGGTGCAGAAGCACACGAGATAAAGAGACTGAATGCAGTCTGCAGCACAGGGGCGGCACCATGAGTCCTTCTCCACAGAGATGAGAAAGGGGCCAGCCGGCCACACGGGGCTCAGGGGAACCTCCAGGAAGGGTGGCCTGGGGTCCAAGGGTCTCCTGGAACCTGAGCACTCCCGAGAGCCCCGGGGAAGACGGATGGCAAGGCACCGGGAACTCTGGGCACTCTGAGGAACGCCGGACCCACAGAGGGTGGGGGAGACCCAGCGTCTGGAACGTGGTGAGAAAATGAGTTTGTTTCTGAACGTCACCCCTCGGTGCTCCTGTGCGGGCAGCACCAGTTGACTGAGGCGAAGACCGTGCGGAGCGCACAGGCAGCCCCGAGGGTTGTCGGCACCTCGGCTAGAGTGGAGCCACCCGGCACCCAGACAGAGGAGGGGGGGTCGCAGCGTGACTGGGGGAGGATAATGCTGACTCGTCTGTCTAGCCACTGTCAACGAGCAGAAGACCTCATTCCGGCCCATCCACGTGTCCGAGGGCAAGAGCTTCAGAGAAAACTCCACTTGAAGAGTGGGAACAAGTCCACACTGAATGCTGCCTCCTCTGATTTCCTAAAACGATCAGAGAAACAGTCCCTGATGCTGCAGCTGCAGCAAACACTGGGCGTCCAGCCCACGGCCTCTGGTCTGCAGGCCGGGAGAGCAGAGAGGACACGGGAACGGCTAAGAAGAAGTCTGGAACAGAGACTGGGCACAAGTCACACCACCCCTCGGTGTTAATCCAAGAACTTCCCCACCAAGAGGAAGAGCCAGGGTCCTGGGAGATGCCCGTGTGTAAGGGTTCGGAGGTGTCGTGAGGACGAAGGCCCTGGTGAGCCCCTCCAACCATGGACCGGTGAGCAGATTGCGGCAGGTGCAGCTAGCTGAAGCTGCAGCCCCTGCCATTTGATCTCCCATACGATCCATCTAAAACTTATCCTGGTGTCTAATATGTTCTGCCTTCTTTTCTATTGAGGTTTTATATCTGCTTTACTTTGCCATTCTTGCTAATCTGGGGGTTTGTTTGATCTCTGAAATATGTCTTTTCTGTAGTTGAAACCCAGGGCAGGAAAATCTGCAGAGAGAGTAACTAACTGGATTGATGGTTCCTGGGGGGCACGGCAGGGGAGGTTGAGGGAGAGGGGGAGCTAATAACGTGTACAAGGATGAAGGAATCCTTCTAAAACTGTGGTGCTGACTAGGCAACTCCTCTTGATGTGGCTGAACGACTGAATCATAGGTGTGTGAACTGTATCCCCCTGTATCCCACTGTTGGGGAAAATACACATACACAGACAACAAGGTGGTGGGTACGTGAGGAGCTTGCAGAGCAAGCAGACTTATAAAAAGCCAATCCTCCCCCAACCCATCGACAGAGCAGCCATCCCCACCAGAGCCCCAGGAGGACTCCCTGCAGAAAAAGACAGGCTCGTCCAAGATCCGTACAGGGAAACTCGAAGGGCCACGAAAAGCCGAAACCAGCGTGAAGAGGAGCCTGGCTAGGGGCCTCCCACGGCCAGTATCACAGCTGACGACAAGTACACCCCAGATCAGGAGTTGGGGCCACTTCAACGCTGCCTCCGTTCTCTGGGTCTCCTACATTCTACACCGCAAGCTGGACTCTGATCGAGAATAAGGGAGCAAAGAGGCACCCGGCGGCCCAGTCGGCGGAGCCCTGGTAGCACTGCCGGGTCCGGGTTGGACTGCAACCCACCAGGTTTGTGGTTCAAACCCCGCAGCTGCTCCCGGGGAGAAAGGTGAGGCTATCACCTGCCCCTGAAGATGCCCGGCCTCGGGATCCCCAGAGCCAGCTCGCTGCGAGTCAGACTCCACCCAGTGGGGTGGCGGGGTGGGGTGGGGTCAATTTTGGCAGCAGACATGCCCACTCACTCCTTGGGGGAACAGAATGTAAATAATGGCAAAGTGGGAGACACAGATACTGGCCAGAGCAATCCCTTAGCGAGGAGAACATTGCAGGTTTTCATAAACCAAACACGTGAAAGTAGAAACACATCAGATCTCGAGGGAAACGGAGAACTCTTTTTAAAAAAGGGGAATTCCCTCTCAGGGGTTCTAAGTGAGCACTGAAACCCCAAGAATGAGGAGGGAACCACATCTGAAGGCCAGCTCCCAGCACGCAGCAAAGAGGCTGAGAGACCAGCCCTCCCTCCACTCTCTACAGTGTGTGTGTGTATGTGTGTGTGTGTGTTGGGGAGGAGGGAGCTATGATGGGTCTCTCTGCCTGAAACAGGCCCCAACTCAGTCCGCGCTGCACACAGTGGTGGCTTTCAAGACGGGACCCCAGGTTGAAGCAGAAGACACTTGCAAGAACAGAACAAGAAGGACGTGCTCAGTGCATCACTGGGCCGCATGCTGGGCCGAGCGGGTGTTTCCTGGCGGGCACAGACAGCACCAGTGCCCAGTGTCTTTTCAGGACCACAGCTTCTCTCGCCAGCACTCCTTCTTGGCAGAACCTACCGTAACGGAGAAGCCAGGGTCCGCAGCCACTGAAATTTAAACGCTGCTGTGAGATCTCAGGCCTCATACGTGGATGTGGGAGACTGTTCTCACACTCTTACGATGGACACCGTTGTCAAAAAGACACCAGTTCCAGTGGGGCCCCTGGCCCATCCTGAACTCCAGACAGCGCTCCAACACTCTCAGGGGAAGGTGAGGGGCCCGTTCTGCAGGGGACGGGCATGATTCTCGTCTGCTGGCCGCATGAGATGAAACCACGGCCTCTGAGGATTCTGCAGCCGGGACTTCAGAGCAGAGACTATAAGGAGAGCACTTGGGTCTCCGGTGGCACCCATCACTGCACCTGAAGCATGCCTACAGGGACCTCTGCAGGGTGGGTGCCCAGGCTGGGCCCCCACGGGGGAGGGCAGAAATGCCAGGGGCCAAGAAAGCCAAGCTGTTCTGAACAAGGGGTCCCCGGGAGTGGGCCAGCTGGCGACCGACAAGTGGACCAAGCAGCTCTGCGGGACGGAGGACAGACTTTCCTAGAGGCTGGATGTACGCGCGCGTCTGAAGGAAATGAGCAGGGCGAGCACTGGGCGCCCCGCACAGAAGAGGACCAGCGGCCGGGGCATAGGAGCCAAGGCGGGCACGAAGGCGAACCCTGAAAACGGCAGGCAGGCATCTCAGAGCCCAGGTCCACAGAGTGCCGCCCCCTGAGGGCACAACGGGGCGCTGCCAGGTCTGCAAATGCAGCCCGTTGGCACGTCTGATCGCTGACCGTTTGTCACGGTGAGTGACTCACCCAGAAAACAAGGGTCCCCACCCACCCTCCACCCACTGCGGTGGAGTTGATGCCAAAGCAGGGCGACCCCAAAGGGCCTGCAGGACCGCTCCTTGGGGCTCCTGAGGCTGTCCTTACCGGATTAGACTGTCTCATGTGACTCCCCTAGTGCAGCTGGTGGATTTGAACCGCCAATCATGCTGCACCCCAACCCCACCCCCACCAGAGCAGCTCCCTGATAGATGGAAGCTGTTCTGTGTTGGTGGCCGGGGTGAACTGGAGAAAAGGAGACCCACTTCAGTGACAGAGCACTTTTTTTCCCTGTGAAGGACACACGGGAATGGGCACACACACGCACACACCACAGTGCAAAACAGAATTCAAGTTCATGTTTCAGGGAGGGAGGGGAGGAGGGAGAGAGCCGGAGAATTAGAGCCAATTACTGTGAATGAATTCAACATTAGCAGGACAGGCATGCTGGATGCATTCAGAGATTAGAGCCAGTCTGGAATCATTCCATTCCCCATGCCAGCGGGCGGAAGCATGTCCGTTCCTCTCAGGCTGACGATCAAAGCCATGGGTGCCCCGGGGAAGGGGCCTGGCAAGGAATGAGGCACATGATGATTCTGATTTAAAGTCTCTTAAATCAGAAGGTTCCCAGGATCGCAGCCCAGGCATGTTAATCCCCCAGCCAGTCATACCGCCACAAAAGAAGCAGGTAAGTTTAAAAAAATAACGTGAATTTCAAAACACAAACAGCCACCACAGGAGGAGCAGACCGTGTGAGGAGGGAGGCAGGGTACCTGGGTCAATGAGGACTTCCTGTGCCCCTGGAAGAGAGAACAGAAAACAAGACAGCTTTGTGCTTCCATCCCACCACACCGCCTTTCGGGGGCCACGCCGCCCTGGGCAGTCTGGGGGGCTGCCCTCCGGCCAAACTCTGACCCTGGGTGGCGGCGGCGGCTTGTCACACTCAAGTGCCCCTTTTGCTTGAGAAGGAAAAGAGAGAGCAGCTGCGATTGCTGGTCCCCGGCCTCCTTCCCTCCTTCCCTGCCGCCTTCCGGCGTGGGCTCCCCGCTCTTCCTAACCAGGCAAGAGGCTCTGGCTGCCACCAAACAGGGTGCGCCGATTCCTCTGTGAAAGCAGGCATATGCCGCCGGCGCAGATGAGAGCCAGGGGACAGTGTCAGGCAGCCAGACTGAGCACCTCCCCTAGCATCAATCCATTGGTTCTGCGGCCTCTCCCCCGCTCTCCACTCACATGCTGAAGAGCGTCGTGGCCCTGCCACCTTGTGTGGTCTTAGACACGTTGTGCCTATGCTTCTTTGAGTTGGTCCCCTCGAACCAAACCACCCTCATGCCGTGCAGTCAATTCTGACACAGTGTGCCCCTTCAGGACAGGGCAGAACTGCCCTGCGTGCTTCTGAGACTGTCTGAGCCTCTGCACGGCACGACTCGGCCTTGTCCTCCTTCAAGGAGCTGCTGCTGGTCCCGAACTGCGACCCTGTGGTTCACAGGCCAGCGCACAGCCGCTAAGCCGCCAGGTTCCCTAGAGGCCCTCTGGTTGTGCAAAGTACAAAACGGTTAGCTTCACTCTCCCCAGGAAACTTTTAAAACCCTGGGCCACCCACTCAACCACCCCAAGTATCCATGAGATCCCAATAGCCTGCTCCGTGGAGAGTAAGTCCCCACTTAGCCTCACTCCACTCACCCCGAGAAGTGAGCCTGTTCACGCGGAGACAGACCAGTCAGATTCAAGCCTGGGGTCCCAGTAACACAGACCCACTCTTACAGGAAGACAGGGACGCCCACCCTCTCTTCACCCCACTTCTCCCTCTGCACCAGGCTTCTGTAGAGCACAGAGCTGCACTGGCGGCCTGCGGGAGGGCCAATTCATGACTGATTTCCATTTCCCAATGCGACCTGAGGCTCAATGATGCCAGGGAGCACCAGGAGACACTTGACCGTGATCAGAACGGGTGCTCTCTGCCGAGGGTGGAGCCTGGGTATCGAGGAGGGCCGGGTGTGGGGTCCAAACCCGCCGGGCGCCCCGGGAGAACGAGGAAGCTGCCTGCTCCGTATGTGGAGCCTCTGCAATCTGGAATTCGCCCAGTGGTGCTGGGTCTGGTTGGTCTGGGTTCTGCTGAGGGCTAACTCCATGCCAGGCACCATGGTTTCCGGACACAGGGAGCCCTGTACTCTCTAGGAACCTAAATGGGTTGGATGTGGTCGCACCTCTTACAAGAGAAGGGGCCTGGATGTTTCGATGCTTTGGACACTGGCACTCGGACAGCATCTTCGGGGGACAGAGATAGCTGGCCTTCTCGGCACTCTCCAAGTGGGGACACGCCATCTCCTCCTCTGTCCGGTTTGGGCTCTTACCTGCTTCCTGCCCACTGCGGGGCTCCTGGGCCCCAGCCACCCACAGGCAAAACCAGGCGGCACCGCAGGCTGATGGCCACGGGGACCCATGCAGCTTTGCCATGTCTCACCTGCATCCAGGAACTACCTGCCCCTGCCCCCTGCCACCCTGCCACCCCCTGCCACCCCCACTCCCACCCCTCACCCCCAGGTTTCTTTTCCACGGGACACGGCTGCCAGCAGGGACACAGGGTGGCAGGGCCAGGGTCCAGGCCTGTCCACAGAAACCCAGCCCACAGGTTGGCATCAAGTCAATGCCAACTGAGAGTGACCCACCAGGATGGGATAGACCTGCTTCTCCGGTCTCCCAAGACGGTGAAGCTGCCCAGGGCAGAGAGCCTCGTCTTTCTCCCAAGGCGACCTGCAACTGCAGACCTCTGCTGGCCGCCGCCACAGCACCCCACAGAGACTGGAGGTTTGGACCCTTCTCTGGTACGTGCTTCTGGGGATGCCCGCCGGAAAGCTGAAGGGGCACTAGGGACTCACTCCGGACCTTGAAGCACAAAGGGCCTGGTTGGAAGCAGCATTCACAGACGCCCACGCGTCTGCCCAGACATCGCTGTCTCTTGTGAACGGAGCAGGCCTGCTCTTTCCTGGGTCAAGTCCAGCACACAGCTGCCCCGAGGGTGACCCAGAGCTGAGCCCCGAGGGCCACGGTGAGTCAGAACCCAGTCCGTGGCCGCCGCTGACCAGAGCTGGGCTCAGCAGCACCCTCCCCAGGGGGTCCTTGGGGTGCAGGGCGGGAAGGTGCATGGACACCAGGGCCTCCACAGGTGCCCTGCCGAGCTGACCCCATTCAGGTCACCCTGCCTATCTCTGTGTGAGCCTCACTCTCCACAGGTCTCTATTTATAGACTCTTGGGGAGCCCCTGCTGCACCCCCTGAACTGCTGGACCCCTCCTCTGCTTCCCACAAGGAGGGCGCCTCTCCAAACACTCCTGATCGCTGATCCCGGCAGTTGAGAGACCTGTGCTGGCGAGGTGCCCCGGCCCCCCTGTGACCAGGGCAGCTGCTTTCAGGGCCCTGTTGTGGTCCAGAGTCTGTCTGGTTCCAGAGTACATAAGGGGAAGATAGCTGCTGTCCCTACATCCCTAAAGCTTACCGGGGGTGGGGCTTATAGTAATTAGGGTGGCATTTCTGAATATTCCCGGCCGCCGGAGGTGGAAGAGCTGTCTGTATGTCGGACCCCTGGGGCCCTGTCCGACCCGTGCTCATCGACAACTTCCTCTGCGGCTCACTGCAGGCAAGGAGGGCTCTAGAGGCGGTGGCCGCTGGGGAGTCCAGGCAGGCCACGCACTCCTGAATTGCCATTCTTCTCGGGAATCGGCTTTCTCCTAACTAAATTCCTTAATTAAAAAGAACCTCCCAGGGCCAGAAGATGGTGGCAGTGCCTATGAAATCATTGGGGAGACAGGCTTGGCAGTGGTCTGTCTGCTCCCCGAAAGGTGGCAGCCGCAAACACCCCCCCCACACACACACACACACTGGGCAGGGGCCATTCTGCTGTCACGGGGGTCCCCGTGGGTCAGAACCATTTCCGTGGCACCCTACAGTGCCGATTGCAACAGCGACGGGCATGAGGTGTGTGTGGGGCGACCACTGTCCCAAACACTTCTGGCACGTTCTCGCTAGCAAACATCACAATGTGATGAAGCCGGCGTCTTTGTCCCCGGCGCTCAGCTAAGAATGAGTCTGCCCACGTCCCACAGCCCAGTGAGCGGGGCTGCCAGAGGCCGGCTCCTCCCAGGACACCACATCATGACTGCGCCCCCTCACAGACGGGGACCAGCCAGGCCCGCCCCAGTGTGGGGCCGCTACTGAAAGGTGGGTGGGTGTAGACAGATGTGACTGTCTGTTTCTGCAGGGAGAGAGGGTAGGACGGGGGAGGGGCTGTGGGTAGGGATCTGTTTGGGCGTGGAGGGGGGTAGCAGAGGCAGTGGGCGTGAGCTGTGCAGTGTGTCCAGGACTTGGTGACTTCACTGTGCTCGAGGACTGTAAGGTGTGTCGGTGCCTGGCCAGCGCCTCCCATGGGGAGAAAAGCCCCACTGGGGTGGCAGCGTCCACAGGGAGGCACGTCTGGAGGGTTCATGCCAAGAAACAGGAACGGGGCTGCCACCAGAATGTGTCCTGTACAGCTCTGACGCTTTACGTCAAGAAACCAAGTCAGAGGGGTGCTCCTCGTACAGACGGGGAAACTAAGATTGGGTTTTGCATAAGTAAGGTGCAACAGTGCCACCTACGGTCATGAGGGACATTCCTAAGGGGCCTGCGTAGTAAGGATGGGGGACACTGGCTAAGGTGCCCTTAGCCCAGTCGGGGCCCTGCTGTGGGAGGGGGTACGGGCAGGCCGGAGTCCCTCTGGGACCTTGGGAACCTGGCTCAGCCTCTCCGGCTCACAGACAAAGACACTGAGACAGACCAGGGACATGTCACCGAGCCACACCTCGGTTCCCAAGGGAGGCTGTGTCCCTTTGCTCAGAGACACCCTGCTGGGAGACGTGGGAGCCGGGTCTGGGGTGCCTGGAACTCACTCGCCCCAGCTTCCAGGACCCCATTATGGTTCAGCCGCAGTGATGACAGCAATTCCTCCTCCTCCTCCGTGGGGCTCCCAGTCACAGCACCCTCAGGCCCAGCGGGGTCACCATCCCACCGCACAGGTAAGGAAGGAGACTGCGTCACACTGGCTGTCCAAGCCCTCGGTATTTCTGATTTTTTTTTTTTGGGGGGGGGACGTGGAGGCGGGCAGCTTGTCCACTCTGCTGCCATGAGCTGAGGGGGTCTCACGGACCCATGGCCAAGGGCAGACGGGAGCTCTGCTCCACTCTCCAGCCTTCTCGTGTGGACCTGGACCCCAGTTCTCCAACCTCCCACGGCGGGGGGGGGGGGGGGGATCCCTGCCTCAGCCCAAGTCCGCTCTGCACGGCGGTGGCGGTCACATAATCTGGGGTCAATCTGGGACTTGAGAGGATTGAGAGTGAAGAGGTGGAGT